>QNGE01005312.1:0-45660 GCA_008508345.1 Paragonimus westermani | reverse complement strand
CTGCACCGCTGCTAGATCGGTTACGGTCGCGTGGCGTCCACACAAAACGGCATAAAGAAGTGTGCTGAGTCAAGCTGCCCACCAGTCGCTGGGAGGTACACTTTTCAGCGAGCCTCCGGTTAGTTTTTCATAAGTCGATTATCAACCGCGATGCTGAAAAATACTCCTACACACGTGAAGTTCAACGGAGTTGAGGATGACAATTACCTTGTCTTCCATTTGCTCTAGATATAAGTGTCTCATCACTTCCGGCGCGAGTGTTCTTCATGTTGTTCATGGAGAAGGGTAATCGAATAAAAAGATCAAAAGTGCGAGTGCATACTGCGTACGTCGACGTCCTTCACAGCATGAGCCTATCTGACGGAGCAACCACTAGTTTGAACGCAGAGTGCATGAGTTTGTTTTCAGTGTACTACAACTTTAGATATCATTGGTGATTAGCCTTATTTTTAGCATTGCCGGATCGGTGCATTACGCAACTGACTTTCACCCTTCTTCCGCATTGCAGATTCTGCTCAACGTAACTATTGGCGGGCAAGTCAAATCAATCCCACAAGGAAAGCGCTTACGATTTCTTCACAAACACAAGTGGCCAACTTTTCTGAGCAAACTTATGTACTTCCCCATCTTCCTCCATCCCGGCGGGATTTTCCAAAACTTTTCCCGGAACTATTTGCATCAAATAATGATGGAATTCCTTGACGGTCCATTTTCTTTATTCTCAAATCCCCTCTTTTTGAAACGACCACGACCATTAGGCCAATACTCAACTTGCAGGACGCAAGTTGATGTAGTATCTCAGCATTTTCAAACTACAATTTTGGAGATTTTGAGAACTATAATCTTAGAAGCATGTGACCAGATTCTTCCTCATAATCTGGGTTATTTTTCTTTTATGATGTCTGTTCTGTTGCATTATTTTCACAATCGGCTTAGTGCGCAATGAGTGATCATAATATTCATTTAAAAGCGTGGTATAACAACGTACACAATGATCACGATCACCTGGGCGTTTTTCTCACAGGTGCGTTGAGAAATCTACCGTTGCAATTATTTTCCAAGTAAACGGTGTATGATGAATCCACCTTCTCTTGCATCGCGGCACTGCTGCGACAGTGGTCCAACGTGAACAGACTCTCTCTCAGTGCTGGAAAGTCCGAGATTGTGTATTTATGCTTTTTCACAGACGGCGCCTACTAGCTTGACAGTATACCTCTTCAGAGATTCCTCGTTGGAAAGTATCCCGATCCGCTGGTCTAAAACTACGTTTCGGCTCACCCAACGCTGCAGAAGACGCAATAAAAATTAATAATGCTTCAGCGCTGCATAGGGAAACTTTCCGTCCAGTTTGACCCCTATTATTGCAAGCCACTATACAACTGTTACACCCGTCCGCACCTTGAATCTGGAACTGTAATCCCCAGAGCGACAAAATGATTCATGAGGAAGTACATCCACTTGCCACCAAAACTGTTCTGTGCCTTCAAGCTAAATCCTATAATTTATACTATTAGCTAGTTCCGCGACTTAAGACTGGTACTATCTATGTAACTTTAGGCTCAATGTGGCTCATAATAATCCGCCAGTGCGCTCACTCTCTCGCAATGGATGCCCAAAATTAATGGCTATGTTGTACTAATGCTTCTCCTCACTCTGGGTTTGTGGGGTTTTGAGCGCTCCTCCGAATGGTTGTTACGGTTATGCTATTTTCGCCTCCTAAGCTGGCATTGGCTTCTGCGTATTACTTCAGGACAGATCACTGGAAGATATTGCAACCTTTCTCCCCCGATTCACACGCCACTATCCCTCCCACTTTAGTTAAGTTTGGTTAAGTTCAGTGCGGTTCAGTTCACAGAACTGGCGTCAGATATCAGTGATTTATTGATTTTCGTACCCACGATCTCTGAAATTCCCACCGCACAGTGACAGAACAGTTTTCTAGGTGAATACCCCTCCTTGTTTTAATATTAACCAAGGTTTTTCAATGCGGGCACACAAAAGAATTTTCTGTCCCAGTATATATATAAGTATGAGCTGTCAGGTGATACCATGGTTTTAGTGACCCAGCACTACCTGCAACAAGTAAATGGGGCTCTATCAGCATCAAATACGCAGTTATTGGATTATGTTATCAGGAGATGGGGAAAAATAGCCGTCATTTGTGTTCATCAAGGTCCGTGTACTCAGCAGTAGGAGGACGAGGATATTGTAGTAATTCCTTCGCAACTGGCCAGTAGTGCCGGAAATTTGGTTGTCCTTGGAGATTTTAATTCACCACAGGTGAACTGGACGGTGGAGTTTGTTCCAGACGGTTTTCCTGGAGGGAATTTATGAAGTTGTCACAGTCTAGGGCCCTGGTGCAGCAAATGAAACAGATGACATGGTGGATGTTGACTCTGAAGGCTACAGTGCTAGATTTGTTTGCCATCGAGTGTATCGACGATATTGGGTGAGTCAAATTTGTTAATATTGGAAGTCTAGTAGTTGTTTGGGCAATGCTTAGTCTACTCGCAACGATTGTCGACAGGCTGGATCTGGAATAGTCGCGTGTATGAGCAATGAGCATCTACAAGTTCTGAGCCCGTCGAGCTGCCGATTCGAATCCAAAAGGAAAGACGGTCGTATTAGAGATTTTTCTATTAATAAGTTGCCAGTCACCATGGACCGAATGGAAGAAGTTAACACTAAGTCTAGATATTGAATCTACCAAATACACACGTTCCGAGACCAACTGTTCATGTGAATATGTTGAATTGCAACAGCCTCGTAATGGCGGGGCGATCAAGCGCCGAGTGAAACCAGAGTATATACCAGCAAAGGTTTAGTAGTGTGAAGTAGAGAAGAAAAACTACGCATAGACAAGCTTCCACAAGAAAAGTTGCCGAGATTTAATAATACACCAAGGATTACGTTAGTGAGAGAATTGACTTTTCGTGCGCTTAGCTTTGATGGTCATGCCATACTTTGCAGGAAAGACTCGTAATCAGTACCAACAAGGTCAACGAAAATAGAGTAAATAAAGACAGGGAACGTGAGCACTGATTTTCTATAGAACATGTTACGATAGCCAAACACTTATCGCAAACGACCGGTTGGCGGCATCCAATCCGGATCAACGTGTTGCAAGAGACCCCTATAACAACAGCTCCCGAATCCCACATGGATTCCTAGCACCCATGCAGCTGTGGGTAGGATGTGCATCGTGTGCTGAATCCCTTGCATTTGAGCTCTACTCGCTGGCAACGCCACTATTCTTTGCTCCTTTTAGGAGACATATAGACTTTACATCTCTCCCAATCGTGCCGCTCTCTGCCGTCCAGTACACTTCGTGGAAGTGATTCTGCGTACCCTTCACCGCTCTGCTTACCATGGTCCTGGGCCATAAGCTTACGGATAGAGGGTCTCCGATCAATAGAACAGGGTCACCAACCTTCACGTCCCGTCCAAAATTCGTCCGGTTTTGATACACCTGGATACATGGTAGGAACTCTCTGATCCAGCGTGTTCAAAACACCAGTCAAGTGTTGAACCTCCTTCCATTCTTTTGTGCACCTTTCTGGCGATGTGATGTGAAAACACGCCAGGCCCGGGTTTGGTTTTAGGAGCAACAGTGTTTGGTCTTGGAACCGAGGGATCATCGGAGACTGGAAGCAGAAGCCTGCCATTCAGAAGTCTAACGACCTTACTAAATTAAATGTAGAGAGCATCGTCCGGCATCAATTGTCGCGCTACGACAGCCTGCGTGACCCGCCGAGCTGTACAAATCATACGCTTCCATATTTGTAATGACCTAATCAATCAAATGATAAGAAACAGCCAAAATATAGCAACACTGAAGAAAAGTGTAACGGCACACAAATCAAACGTATAAGCAAAGGGAAGATGTATCCAAAGAATGGGAGTGACTCACTGACAGGTCAAAATCCGTGGAATTGGATGAGCCACCACCTGAGAGAAAGACGACGCCATGAGTGAGATCCGGACAGCGACTGACAGATAATCCCATACACGACGAACGTAAGACGTCGATAGATCAACAGACACCCGGAGCTAAAACAAGTTCCGCCGTGCGATTAATTCACGAGCCCAGATATCCACGCGAACGAAGAAGACAGAACCGACGAGCGGTAATTCACGTTTCATTGATCAAGACGATCAAATTCAAAAATTGACGGTGATGCTTTCAAACAAGTGTACAGGTAAAGTTGACGAAACGGCATATGCAAAAATATACAGAAATGTGCTGCAAAATACAGTTATGAACTGTAGACACTACGTTCCACCTCGATGACGTGCAACAGGAGGAATGAGGTTCGCATCAATACGTGATAATAATGGTATATTTCTCGCCTCATCTGTGAGAAACAGGCGCAGGAGAGCGTGATCAATGTGCACATCTTAAAGCCGTGTGTACATTTGAACACCACAGTTGTCAGCTAGGTGAATTAGGTAACAAAACGGATATAAGATGACAGAAAAATTCCACTTTGGAAAGAAAAATTTGAGGTGCATGCTTCTAAAACATCAGTACTCAAAATCTCTAACATTCGAAAAAATAGTTGAGTAACTACACCAATTGGCTCTCCACAAGGTGATCACTAGCCCAGTGGTCAAAGTAGTGCCAAAAAAGTGGTGGTTAGGGAATGGAGGAGATGTACTGTCGAAGAACTTCATCATTATTCCATGTACATTGCCCCTTTAAAATGTGTAGAAAACTTTGTCATGATGGGGAGAGATGGAAAAGCACACATTTTTGCGGGGAAAAGGATGGACCTCTCGATTGAACCTCATTAGTTGCTCGAATTTCAAGGAATTTTGTGGATCACCCGAAATGCCTAACCATCACGGGATTTTGAGTGTCCGAGCGGGGTGGAATGTTTTCCCGTGTAAGGTATATTGGTGAAATCAAGAATGGAAAATGAAATTACGCGAAGGACAAGAGAACGCAAATTGACTATGTGAGCTATGACGAAAAATGTGTTTTTCTGCATAACCGTTTGCATAACGTTGATAGCATTGTGTGAATTTATGAAATACATGGTACATGTGAACAGTTGTTATCAAATAACGTGAAAGGAGATCGACTACCAGCCTCTCTCGGCATATGATTACTGCTGAATTTGGATGTCGATATTTTCTGTACCGCCGATGTATAGAATGAGAAGAATGTTCGAAAACCCCGATAGATTGTCAAGTGGTCTGTCAGGAGGAGAAGAGTGGAAAGTTGCCATGCGAGGTCTTCATGTAGTTATGAGATTAACAGGCCGAGTCTCTTTTTCCCAAACAATTTCAGCATGTTCAGCTTTTACATAATGATTTACAACACACACAAGCTATCAGTGAGTATGAAGTAAGGATGCACTAAAGTGATTGGGTTGTTACTAACGGGCATGGGTATACTGACACCTGTAGGTGCTGACTATGGACATTTTTCTAGTTCACGGGCAAGTTTGAAAGCAGAACTCTGTACAAAACGTATCCCGGAATTGATAGCTTTGATAAGTTTAACGAGTGCTTGATGTAACATCATGCGACACAGAGGGTTTCCCGTCCGACCTTATTTGATCCGTTTTCAAAGGTATCGTCCTCAGACAGGTCAAGCTCAAAAATAAACGACGTTATTGATTGGTAGGGAAGTTTCTGAGCTTCGTTAGAATTGATGCATGTACTTACTGGCTCTAATTGCATACTGGAGTTTTTCCATATATAAGAATATTTTACCAGGAAAAAATTTGGACGCGGTTTTTTCTGGGATTTGACAGCTGCCAAAGCGAATTTCTTGTTCCTGGATTCATACATAGACTTATGTTGTAAACGGATCGCGGAGCTGACGGTGAATTCATTGCCATAGACCATATTATACATGTGTGTACGGTTAAGTTTGAGTCGCCGTGCTAAAGAGGATCGGGTATAAGCGTCTGGCAGCGTTCTGTGTAGCCCAGAAAAGATGGATAGCTCAATAAGCTTTTCGTGATTATACGTTGGAGGTTTTCCAAAGTTAGCACATCAAACTTGCGCAGGCGGCTATATATGAACGTGCAGTACTCAAACGGGTGTCTTATGCACAGCATATAAGAGTGTAATGGTACAGTGGGTAGGAAGAATGAGTGTTCAATGTAACCTAACTTCTTTCTAGTTTTAGCAACTAGGAAAGAGACGTTCAGCAAAATTGAGTGAGTCTTAGTGGCGTATACCTAGGTCACGTACCGAGTTGGCGGTTGATATGCTGTGACCGTCCAGCTTCATAGAGTCATCTGGTATGTGACAACCATGCACAACTATATTGGATTTATTGGTCAAAAATTTCATCAGCCTAGTTTGACACCAAGTCTCTGGTGACATGAAGTCCTGTATAATTTCTAAACATGGATTCAAATTGCCAGGAGGAAAACTGTAAATATGTTTATACCATCAGCGAACAGAAATAGTTTGCCATGCTTGATAACTTTACACATACCGTTTAAATATACGAGGAAAAGTAACGGTCCCTAAACACTTCGTTTTATCACCCTACTAGTGACTGGTCTGAGTATTGAGCTGTTGTCTCCTTTTGTCGCTGCTTGTGTGCGGCCTGTCACGTATGAAGGAAACCAGCTGATCAATAAATCGCGTATAGCAAAGAATGTAATATTGATCAAATGGCGCATATAAGGCACACGATCGAAAGTCATTCGCGTGTCCACCAGTGTAATGATAATCGCTTCTTCGGCGTCAGTAGATTTTGCCACATGGTTGAGAAATTTTAGCAGGCACGTTATGCAAGAATGTTTGCTGAAAAACCAACGCTGGAAGTGGTTTATTAGGTCTTGTGATAATAAGACTTCGACCATGCGAGATTTTATTATCTCTTTCAACACCCTAGAACAAATTGACGTGTGGTTAATGGGGCGATAATTTCTGAAGTCATGTCACGAGCCACTTTCATGGCGGGGCTTAATTGTAGAATATTTTCACTGAAGGGTGAGGGAACCTGACAGAGTCCTGTGGATCTTGTCTTGGTCGATGGCAAACAATTCCCCCTAAGACCTGATTTCACGCCCCCCGAGTCGGACTTGTTATCACTGTATATAACTTCAGACAAACCCCGAGGTCAAGCGAACCTCAACAGAGCCACTGGAAGTGAGTCCGTTGAAACCGGCTGCACTAATTCCGAGTGGATATCTCGTCCCAAGAGAGATGAAGAGACAAACACATCTTTTACAAATGCTGTTCTCGGTCCGAACCTCCAGAGGTCCAAAATAACCAACTCCACTGACTGCAAAGGGGTGTATTTGGGCCATAACTTGTTGAAACGGCTTTGCTGACAACATTTTCCACTTTAAACATTTTAGAAGCACAAGGAGCTCACTAACTTTGACCTTGACAGCCTTAAACCGCCTTCGAATGAACGATAGTACTTGACTATCTTCCATGTGACCATCGTTCTCATGACGATGTCTGGTAATCATATTCGCACAGTTTCATTATTCGAGTACCATAAGACAATTCGGTTGAAACTCTTCTACCGAGGCACAGGGAGCCATCCATGATAACAGGCTACAGCCGGGTAAGCGTACCACGCCGACTCTTGGAGTGTTTGGTAGAGTTCCTACCAGAGGCGTCCAGCTGCTTCAGTCAAACGATGGGTTCACACGCTAGGTCCAATTCTAACTTCTGCAAACGAACCAGCATAACGGAAGATTTCTGGCCAGCCTACATGCAAGTAAAATAATTCTTCGAACGTCTTAACCACGATACCACACGGAGTAGGGGGCATGTGTGAATAATATTAAACAAGCTCTTCGTATCACTGCGCGCTACTAAAATTCGCCACTACCAGCACCTATTTTATTTCAAGTTACTCAGCCTAGATCTGCTCTAGCGACTTGTCCGGTGGCTACGATTTCTCAGCCCCCCACAGATAGACCAGACTACACATCCACGTGTAATTTTCTTGAGAACAAGCATCACGGGTTTCTCTGGAAGCTATGTCCGCCAGGTTTTTCTCGGACGGAATGAGTTTCCATGGATGGTCCTGTGTATAATCGCAAATTAGTTAAAATCGGTTGCCTACAAATGCGACAAGGCGACAAGAAGTGTTTCTCAATTACTCTAAACGATGACGGAGTCCTTCCAAAATATCATGTTGTCAAGGTTTAGGTTGCATCCATTTATCGTCAATCTCATAGGTTCGGCTGCTATTACCGTGGCTGTGAATCCCAACCTCGGTATTGACAAGGGCCTCAGAGGTGCAACGCAAGATTTCTTCACCAAAAGGCGGCAAAAGATGCTGCCATTTCCTGAAATGTTTTGGAGATAGCCAGTAGCTCCATATCCTGTTTCGAAAGCGTCAGAAAACACAACTCTGAGGGTGTTGGCTAACCCCATGGGGTCTGGTGCTACATGGTAAAGCAACTAAGTCCGCCATCGTCACACTCCGTGACCACCTCTCTCACTCTTCTTGGCACTTCTCGTTGGAGGTTGTATCCTATCCAATATTCACACCAAGTAGACGCTAAAGTCACTTTCGGCCGTGAAGAACGAGCAGACCAGTCGACCTCAATGGGTAGTAGACCGTCTCAGTACAAGCCAGCATGGATCTCCAAATGAATGTCTTCTCTGAAAAAACGGTCCTCCGATATGTGTCACTTGACCCCAAGTGCCTTCTGGTGACTGTGAACACCCAGATCCATCGTTGTTGACACAGATTTCCTTTCGTTCGGTCATATAACTACCAGCACTTCTGTTATGTTAGAAGTCCACTTTACCAACTTGAATCCACATAGTGGGAGCAACGCACGTGAACTAGAAGATACACGCTTGGCATTCTCAAATGTATTCACTGATACCACACAGTCGCCGAAGTAAAAATTCTCGTTTGCCGTTCGGATAGCCGGCTTGCTGATTCATTGCTCAATATCCGCTGCAGTCTTCTTCGGCGCAAACGACGAGCAGAGGGATGAAGAAGAGGCTCCAAAAGTATGGACCACAATCTCTTATGTGCCTGTGAGCCGGAGATTGATCCATCGTTCCGCCAAAGGAGACCGGATGTCCGCCTGTCCACTTCAGGAACCTTCAAATGCGAGACAGTTCCTGTTGATAATGGCGAAGCTATTAAGCCCCTGACGAACCGTAACAATAAACCCACTACTTTTGTCGTCAGAACTGACATTTGCAGCAAGACTTTGTTCAAAAAGACGTATTTGTATTTCGCCGCCCAATCAAATGCTATCCTCACTTTTCCAGGCTTGTTCCGATTCAACGCCCGTTGGGGGGCAGATACCGCCGGCGACGGGTCTTATTCTCGCTGATGTCAACTCTCGGTGCATATCACCTGATCACATGTGCCTTAATAGTATTTTTATACTTGCGCGCTAATCCGCTGATGTGATGAGTTCTGTTACAGAGTAAATTCAAACGTTTCTTGTCCACCCATCGGTTATCAAGAAGACTTAACTGCCAGACCGCCACTGCAAGCCAATCTCATGCCGGCCACCCTTGAGCGTAGCCGTGAGCTCTACGGTACGCGCGACTCGCTGGTATTCGCGTAGGCCAACCACGTCATCAGACAGTTGAAAATCCCGTGAGAATTGTTGGAACAAGACGAGGTTTCTTGCGTCCATCCGTCGTGAAAAAGTTTCCTCGCACAACGGATGTTTGGGTGAGTAAGTAAATTGGCGCAGTCCTAGTAGCCAGTGCGGGTCGACACTGTTTGTTTGGCAGCGTCTTCCACAGACGAGATTTTCAACTTCTCGACAGGTTCCGGAAATCCACAAGGTATTGCACCAAAATCTGCCCAACCGTTCGCCGGATTTTAGAATTTCTCGTACCCCTTCGCCAAAACCGACTCAGCTCAACACTGTTCCGGCGCAAATTATGCCAAATATAAGCAAAATCCCTTGAAGATGCACTTGGACCTATTTTCCTGTGTGACCTCGAACAATTTGAAAAATCGACCCACCCACAATCTTGTGAGAGATAAATTAATGTAACCTCACATATTTTGCGGTGAATACGTGAAACAAGAGAACCGTCTTCCTTCCCGCTGCGTGCGTAGGTGTTTTGTAGGATACAATCGTTTTCTCTGTGATCACGTCCCCTTTCCTGGCAGATTTCACGTTTGTAGTACCATTTAATTATTGTTGTTTTGCATGGAAAGTAACAGGCGGAATTTATCCTCAGTTAGTAAAATCTACACCTAGGCCGTGATAAAATGAGCCCTCCGTGAATATCGGGTGATTTTTCGATGGTATGGCTCGGGAGTTTTAGAATCATTGGGTTCCGTGACAGAAATGACGTAGAGACTTAAAATTTTTGTTTCTGCTGACCAATAATATGTTTGTCTTTCATTCGACATCGAGACCGAAACTATTGTTGGTTGGTGTTGTGACGGTGTACATGCGTTTTTCCATGGATTAGTCTTCATGTTTTATTGGCAGATAACTCTCCTATGTTAATGAATGATATGTTGCACATAAATTTGGTGGAGTATCCCCTGGATCATACTCTGTCAGCCTACTGTCTAAGAAGTTGATTCTATGCTACATTCCAGTCTGAGAGATGGATCGTTGACAAGACTTCAAAGTTGTCTTCGAGAATCGGGAATCTTCGAGCCCCAGAAGTTGCTTACCTAGATACATCAAGGATTACAGTTTTTGTAGTGCTTGGCTGAAGCAAGATACCAAGCAGCGAAAGCCTGAATTATGATAATGTGAATGTGATCACTGCTGAGCTCACGTGGCAGATCGCGTACCGGTGCATTAACTACAAACGACGTAGGAGCGGAAGCCGTGTGCCACAAGGTGTTTGTGGGTTGGTTTCACATAATTCTCATTGCACAGTCCTCGTGATACATGCTGTCAGTCACGCTTCAACGTAGTTAGGAGGAAGACCAGGTTGATTGTAAGCTCTTTCACATTAACGCTGTGACTACAGGGTTCACGTGGGCTGACCGTCGGGCATAGACGTTAGTGCGTCCAACCGTAGAGCCACATTGGAGAGCATGCTTTGCTTCTCGTTTAACCATTTCGTTTTCTGAAGGCATATGACGTTTCACCCACTAGGGGTTCACGTAATTTCATAAACTTACCGATTTTTCTGCTAGCATAATGCCCAACCAGCTTGTGTCCGTTTACAGTGAACAGTAGTTACGATAATCGGGTCACGCCGAAGTACGTCCATATTATGCCCGATAATCATCAGTGGCAGTCATATTTACTCACCCACGGTGCCCCCGAATATCGGTCGTTTCCAGTTCCAAGTGTTTATGCAACCTCTCATTTGTCAGCTACCGCAACCTATACGACAGATCATCAAATGCACAAGCTAAAAAAGAACGACTTGCAAATTGTACTGCGCACGTTCATTAATCATTTGTTGCTGACTTTTACAACTTAGAACCACGTTAAACTGCGAGCCCTGACACGTAGTCGGCCCAAGGTAGGATGAGAACACACTGACGATAATGGCGCGTAGCTTTATCGAACACGAGCGAGTGATATCATAATAGTGATGAGACAGATAAGACAAGCAGTCACCCAATCAATTGTGTGGGTTACAGGATTGGTTCTTTCGGGGCCGGGATGAGAGAGAGAGGAACACACACGCGTGCACAGGCAGACAGGTGACGTGCGGCAACGGTAGGTGCGGATGCCACACTCCTTCCTCCTTTAGTTTGGCTTTTTTCACCGGCTTGGAAACGTTCCACCGGTTTGCGCGTTTTGCACGATCGGCGAGAGCGTTCTCCTTGCGGTTGTAATGGTAACGGGTTCCGTTCCCTAAGAGAGTCGCGGTTTGTTTGACAGTTCGCGGTTGATTGTTCTGGCGAGTTGGATAGGGAGCGAGGACGCACGTAATCTTTGTGCCTTGTGATGATCCGGCCGTCTGGTAGGGCGACTTTAGTGGTTTGGCTGTTTTCCGCTCTGATTTTTCCGGGTTTCCATTGTTCTTCATGAGGTAGTTCTAAATAAACTGGATCATTCACCTTTAGATCGCGATCGTGTGATCTTCGGCCATACACTATTTTCACTCTTTTCTGTCTCTCTTCAATCTTGAGACGGGCATTTGGAAAAAGTAAGTTCAAACGAGTACGCAACTTCCGGTTGAACATAAATTCGGCTGGACTTCTCCCGGTAGTTTCAGTTGGGGTCGTTCGATATGCAAAAAGGAATTTTTCCAGCTTTGTTTTCATTGGCGCCTTAAAATGTTTCTTCAGTCCATTTTTGACGGTTTGCACCGCACGTTCCGCTAGCCCGTTGATAGCTGGATAATAAGGTGCCGTCCTCAATTGTCGTATCCCATTGTTTGCCATAAACTCTTGAAATTCCCTGCTGGTATAGTTGGTGTCATTGTCAGATACGATAGTCTGAGGAATACCGAATCTGTTGAAACAATTTCGTAAACATGAAAAGGTGATTTCTGATGTAGCATTTGTTACTGGATAAACTTCAATTAACTTCGAATAAGCATCGATGAGTAATAAACACATTTTCTGCTCCGTTGGGCCAAAATAGTATACGTGAACACGCTCCCAAGGTTTATCCGGCCATCTCCAGGTACTCAGTGTAACAGGAGGGGCATTCCTTTGAGTAGCTTGGCATGTTTCACAGATACGATTCAATTCTTCTACATCACTGTCGAGGTTCGGTCACTATACGTAATTTCGAGCCAAGTGTTTCATACGGCTGACACCTGGGTGACCGTCATGTTACTCGTTGAGGATATTTCTCCGAAACTGGGGCGGAATGATGATCCTTGAACCCCAAAGTAAGCAACCCTCTTTCATGCTAAGTTCCATACGGCGATTGAAAAAGGGTGCTAGCTGGTCTTCGCTACTCGTTGGCCAGCCCTGAGAAACAAATCGTTCAACATTGGACATAAGGAAATCGTGTTCTGTTCCTCGACTGATCTCTTCACTGGATACAGGATGCTTGTTCAGGCACTGCATCAAATGAATTAGTTCAGTGGGCTTCCACGGATTTTTCGGGGTCTTGTTCAAGGGCATTCGACTGAGATCATTCGCTACCTGATTTGATTTACCCGGAATATGGGAAATCTTGTAATTATAAGTCGACAGAAGAAGTGACCAGCGTTGCATTCGCGGCGACGCCATCTGATTGATCCCTTTCGTTTCTCCTAGGAGAGACACCAGAAGCTTATGGTCTGTGTATATATCGAACGTTCTTCCCCAAATATATTGGTGAAACTTCTTCACTGCAAAGATTACAGCTAGAGCCTCTTTGTCTAACTGTGCGTAGTTCTTTTCAGCAGGGGCTCAACTGCGAGAAGCAAACGCGATTAGCTTCTCAGTTGAATTCTCCATCCTGTGACTTAGAACAGCTCCGACACCTCGTGGAGAGTCGTCACAACGAGTAGTTAGAGGCTTATCTGGGTCGTAATGAACCAATAAGTTAGATTGGCTTATCTTCTTCTTTATAGTGTCAAATGCCAATTGTTCCTTAGGTGCCTGGTACCATCGAACTTCTTTTTTCAATAAATTGCATAAAGGTGCCAAGACAGTTGATATCTTTGGAATGAAATCACTGTAATGAGTAAGCATACCAATGAAGGATTGTAACTCACCCACGTTTCGGGGAACTTGGGCCTCCAAAATTGGACTGATTTTTTCCCGTATAGGATGTAATCCATACTTGTTCAACCGAAAACCGAGATACTGAGCACCATCGGCTAGAAATGCACGTTTCTCTCTTTTTAACTTCAGGTCATTTCCATGTAAACCCTGTAATACCAACTCAAGTGCTGCCAAATGTTCCTCATCCGAACGTCCGGAAACAAGAATGTCATCTAAGTAAGCACACACGCCGGGAAAAGCTTTTGTTAGGTTGTCAATAATGCGTTGGAAAATTGCCGAAGAAGAATGGATGCCGAACGGCAAGCGATTATACTGAAATAATCCAATGTGTGTATTGATTGTTGTGAACTTCCTTGACACTTGATCAAGTTTGATTTGTGAATATGCATGACTCAAGTCCAGTTTGGAAAACTTCTCACCATGGGACAGTGTAGCATATAGATTTTCTATTTTTGGAATGGGGTAATGTTCCATGGTAGTGGCCTGGTTCACTGTCAATGTGTAATCTCCGCATATTCGAACGGAACCATCTGGTTTTCTACACTGGCACAATTGGGGCACTCCACGTTGAATGTCGGACAGAAGTGATTATCCCCTGTTTCTGCAGACGTTCCAGTTCAGCCTCGACTTTTGGGCGGATAGAGAATGCCACTGTAGGAGCTTTATAAAATTTAGAAGGAATATCCTGTTCCATAACAATAGTGGCCTGACAATCCTTCAGCCTCCCTGGCTCGTTTGCATCGAATACAGAGGAGAATTTCTGCAGTAGTGTCGGGTGACTGTTGTGACTATCCACTCGTCTGACAGACAGCAGAAGATCTGGCATGAGGTTGAGCCAAGTTCGACCCAATAGATTTGGACTTTCGTTATTTACGACTTATGCAGATAAACTGAGCGTTTTTGTTCCCTGTTTTATCTCCAAATTGCACGTACTCATGACATCGATCACTTCTGCTGTATAGGATCGCAGTATGGCAACAGCTGGGGCCAACGGAAGTGATTTTGGCAGTATGCGCCTGTTAATAAGTGTCACGGAAGCTCCTGTGTCGATCTCTAGGCAAACGCTGCGGCCTTCCACGTTCAAATCTACTGTATAAGGGGGTACTCCCGCAGGAAACGTGGCCGAGGTATGTGAAATCAAGTAGGAAATGGATTCTTCACGATCTTCAATCGATCGTACAGCTCGAGTATTAGAGCAGAAATGGGAAGACTGCGCTTGATTCGAACGGCATACGCGTGCAATGTCGTCAGTTTTCCCACAACTATGGCATGTCGAGTGTTTGTGACAGCAATCCGTGATAGCTTCATGTTTATCACCGCAACGATAACACGTTAACGTACGAATATGATTATTGCACTTGAGCGAAGACGTATGCTGTGCAATCAGTTGTATATTATCTGAGGCCGAAGACGGCTGGTATAAGTTGAGCTGTTTTGCTATGTTCTCTCATTGCCTCGCAATAGAATATGCCCGATCCCAAGTTAGTTTCGACTCTTCTTCGGACAACAGTCGCTCTCTGGTTTTTATATCCTGGACTCCCATTAAAAACATTGAATCACCATAGCTTCTTCAATTTTTGTGGGCACAACTTCATTTTAACGACAATCAGAAAAAGCTTGCTGGATACGAGCGATAAAATTATTAACATCTTCCCCCGAACACTGACGAAGTTGGTGGAGATACATGCGAGCTGTGAACACGTTATGGCGTAACCCCCATACAACATCTAGTGTCGCCAGGGCATCCGGCAAGGAGTTTCTATCATACACACGAAGTGCGTCGAAATGATGTTGACCCTCAGATCCCAGATATTTCCTGAGTAATTTAATTTTCTCTGATTCCGTAAGGTGAATGTTTGGATTTAATGCTAACAGTAGTTCCACATTATCCTCGAAGGATCGCTTCCAGCGCGTCCCTATTGATGATGACGGTTTTGAACCACGATTCTTCAAAAAGTAATCTAGAGGTGTACATGAAGTATTTATGGCTTTCGGATAAACGTTTGATCCCCGTTCGCCAAACTGTTACAACTTAGGACCACGTTAAACTGCGAGCCCTGACACGTAGTCGGCCCAAGGTAGGATGAGAACACACTGACGATAATGGCGCGTAGCTTTATCGAACACGAGCGAGTGATATCATAATAGTGATGAGACAGATAAGACAAGCAGTCACCCAATCAATTGTGTGGGTTACAGGATTGGTTCTTTCGGGGCCGGGATGAGAGAGAGAGGAACACACACGCGTGCACAGGTAGACAGGTGACGTGCGGCAACGGTAGGCGCGGATGCCACACTGACCTACCCTATCGATCGAACCTCAAATTGTAATCATCTCTTCAACGTATTCCGCTACCAAATTAACGCAACATTCTAGCGTCCTCGGGGAAAACCATTTAACCATTAAAATTAAATTATTTCCTACATCAAACTGGGCATAGTTCACACTTTCTAGAATATTCCGTCTGCTACCATCCAGACAATATTACAATCTCACATGTAAACCGTCTGCTGACGTGACCGCTTCCTGCTTGCTTGTAATGTTCAACTTGTGGTGACTGGGCACGGTCTTGGATGCGGAAACGCTATAGACCTCCACAATTTCGTGAGTCCGATTAACAGTTAATTTTCTTTTTTGGTCCGCTACAGCAAATTAGTGAGCCTAAAAACCATTAAACCTGGTAAACCGCTTTTGTTTCTGGGAGCTTATTTGGCACTAATATTATTCACCAATTGTTTGCAAGTGCTGAAAATTACCTTTCTGGGACAGTGGCCGTTCTCCACAACAATAAAGACAAGGCCGGTTGGTGGACAACGATGTTTGTAACATGTAGACTGAGTTGTAAGTAAAGCACGGCAAACTGGCTACCAAGCAACCGGAAATTCTTTGCATGACGTTGGACGGTCGAACAAACGGTTGAGTGCGGACATGCACTCAAACAATATTACCAATGCTAACAAACGAAATAAGTAGTAAGACAAGTGGAGAACGTGGCAAAGCAAAAGCATATCTACAATTTGATACTTGGTGACGAAGTCATAGAGACTACTGATCGGCTTATGTACTAGATAAGCTACATCTGCGGCGGCTGTAGGAGTGGGTGCCGGGAATTGAATAGATCCGTCAATCTGAGACACCCATGGTGACAGAAGACATCCTACTGAAGCCCAACGGCCACGCATGTAGAGCGATGATGAGGGTTGTTAAGTTGCGGCTGAGAAATCTGGTCTCTCAGAATCGAAGATTTCAAGTAGTTGACCACCGACGTCTACGTTAGATCGCTAGCACCGGGTCTCACCGAGGAGTAAGCAGCAAACTTAGTAGGATGCCAGCATTTGGTAGTGCTCATCAAACGACCTCTCCTGTTCAGCCCTTACATTTACACAGGCATCTATGTCTAAGCTATTTATGAGGGCTGCAAGCTAGTTGTCCGTCACACCACTCACTCGTTGCTGACGCTGAGGCCGACTCGCGTAAGGCACAAATTGGGAAGACGATGGCCTGGCGTAGAGAAAGAAAGTCTTTAACCAAACGGTTGGCCACTGTAGGTCACGTTCATCACTCCGACTGAGGATCATGCGACTGCCATGCTAGGTGACTAAAGACGTTGAATGAAGTGGCAGATGATCAAGCTCAATGGTGTGACTATTTTTGTTGTTTGGCCGAGTTATCTGTGAGGTGGGTGTGCTTAGTGGCTCGCCGCATTGAATGTTGTAAGGAGGCTTTCTCGCTGATGACACCTCACTTTCACTCTTAAATTTGTCGTTCATCTATAGGGTGAAGATACATGGTTTTTACAGGGTATGGACTTAGCTTTTCTGAGTATTTAGGTTTCTTTCCGTCCATCTCCTTTCCGCTTCTCTCTTCCCGCATAAGGTTTGTTTTTTCTCACGGTTGGCTGACACTCATGTACCAGTGATAACCACGAACGTTTTGTTGTCCATGGTGATTGTGTCAATGATGTTGATTTGGATGATGATGATGAGTCAGGAATGGTGGAGATATTTTTGTCATGGAATAATCGGGTGCTGTCTTCAGTGGTTTGCGGTCACACTCACCGTCGACAAGGTTCCAGTGAAATCATATGTGGAGAGAATAGCACACTTTTTGGGTTGTCACAGCCACTTAGACCGTTCGAAGAACATTTCGGTTGGTCCGGAGCACTTCATTCGACCGCCAGTGATTACGGCCTTACAGTTAGTTATGAGACCTCTCACTGAAACTCACTGAAACGTACTGAGTCCGCAGGCCCGGACCCTTTTACCCTCAACTCCCCTCAAAAGTGCTGAAAGATGGTTGTCGGCACTGATCGCACTCCTTCGCTTTAAGGGGGTGTCTCACGAATGGTATCTTTCGGTGTTCTCCGTGCTCGGGAAGAATTTCACGTGAAAATCACGAAGCTATTGTGTTCTTCTCTATTGCATCAAGACAGCTCGCTGGTATCGTCATGTGGTCGTTTCAGAAACAGAAAAAATCCCTATGAGGGAAAAAGTCAGATTTCCCGCCTGGCCTCGGATGCACCTATCACATCTTCACTTTGCGGTTCAGAATCCCTGGCGGTTCTTTCTGTCAGCCGACGGCCGTGGTGGTTTTAGATCTGGAGGCTGCTCTTGAACCAGTTGCATGACATGCGTCTTAGAGACGTCCAGGAGAAGTTTGTTCTTTTAATGAAGTTGTGAGCATAGACTAATGACGTGTGGGCAATCACATCCGGCGTTCTTCACCCACATAGGCGCTGGACAAGGATATTTGCTCTTCTTCCCCATCCTCAACCTTCTGACAGAGGTCATTCTGGGAGGTCACCTCAGGTGTTCCCGGGACCTTGGGGTAGAATGTGAGGTTCCCTTGGTCACTTAGCTCCCAGACTATGAACTCTGTATGAGATAACAACGTACCTGCAATCACGTCGTCCCTGGTTTCTCCGCCTGGTTCTTCCAGCCAATTTTCGTCTTTTATTAATACACTTTTCTTATAGGTTATCCTACTCCAGAGTTGGGTTTGGCGGTGGCCCGATTAATGATATTTTTGGCCAGACTTATTGTTATGAACCAATGGATGATATTGAGTATGTTATTGACTTTGCTTCACTCAGTCCTTTTACATGTAAGATGCAGATCACGCTGAACGAACTGAGTAGTAGGGCTGCTGTGTGTTGTGTATGTACTGTGCCTTCAACGTGTAAATGGCTGGCACAGGACTTAGTTGATGGAGCATTTGCCACTCTGCGTTTCGTTCGATATACCTGCCGAGTGTTGAAAGGAACAACAAGGCGATCAGGCGGTGAAATGGTCTTGGGCCATGAATGCCTTGATTGACCTCTTTAGCAAGGTTGGTGGGTGCTGTCCACTTGGGTGCAAATTCCATGACCAGCCACACCGTCGTTTTGAAACGTTCCAAGACCTGGCAGCGTGTCGCATTCAATGGCGATTGTGTATTAGCAAAATTGTTGGCGCAGGCTCCCTTCTTGTTGTTTTCTTTCGTCCTCTAAGACTTTATGTTTACAACCTCATACCCACTCATACCCACCGCTTTATGGACCAGTGTAGCAAATGACGGCAGCTCAAGTCATGATATCCACAATTGTGGCCCAAATCTGGAGGCGATCATGATGGTGTTTTATGCCTATGTGTAAGTTGAGGGTTGTGTTTCAATAATTATGCGTTCCACACTCAGGTTGTCATCACGAAAGCTCCTGCCTTTTCCCTGGTTGTAGGATAAGCTCTTGCAGTATGTATCAAGGTCCTAGAGAAGACATTTCCCGGCCTATCGTTTTGACTTTTGTAGCCGATGTGGAATACAACCATTTCCACCACAGGATATACACTGCATTCAAAAATTATGATGGACTTTATCAATCACCCCTCAAATTCACAGTCACTTGCTGTAAATCATTAGACGCACGAAACGTTTCCTATGTGAGAGAGTGAATTTCATCGGAAGCGGCAATACAAACCCGTTCTGACGACATGATGTTGTGGTTTCATTTCGGGAGAGGTGTAGGCGACTGTTAGGCTGACAAACTGACACGACAAGCGATTCACCGAAGTTTATTCACCCGAAGTATACCAGAGTAAGATAGCTGCTTTGGTCAACTCGCGGTGAATCTGTAATCAGTAGCAAGCAAGTGCAATCATGATCAGGGATAAACGTACACTCAGGGTAGGCGATCCGAAAAAAGTAGTCCACGTAAACGTTGACATCGATGATAGTGGAGTACTACTGTCAAACTGGCTAATTAGGTCTGCTGAATTTTGATGAGAAAGCCTTGGTCAAATAAAGGTGCTAAATATACACGCCGATAAAAGTTACATTCTTTCAGGGGTTAGAAATGCAGCAGGGCACCAAACAAGATTAAACCCTCGTTGAAAGCTACAACTGACTTCCACTGAACACGAGAGTGAACAACCGATACGAACAGCGGTGAACGAATGGTGTGATCTTAATAAATATTGAAGCGTCGTTACTTGGCGCTGCGCAGATGACGGAAAGTTTTATCCACAGTTATGTTGTCCATTCCAGTCCAATAACAATCCGTTCAATAACACCATCGTATGTAGATCATCCACCATATGTTTACGGATCTCAAGTCGCTGTATAGTGCCTCAGGGATATTTCCAACACTTCTGCAGTCGTTCCCTCCCTCTCATGCATGTGAAGGACACTATTTGAACGTGCTAACAAACACATTACCAGGCCGCTAAACTGAGGGGTGGTGAGGCGATGATCGTACGTCGTAAATGCCGTTCTGGTGGTAGGCGTCAGAAGATGTTGAAGACGTAAACTGTGTTCCACTACCAGTCGAACCACTCCCGAAGTTGTAGGATGGCCGATTCCGTGATGGTGGTTGGCATCAGGATAACTTCTGACCGCTTGGAGTAAGCGTCAACGGTAATCAGGAAGTCCTGAAAGGGGGGACTCGGTGAACTATAAGTTCACCCTGGACCATGGGTCGGCAGGCGTAGCCCAAGACTGTGGTGAAGCCCTTAGAGGTGATTTGGATGCTGAAACATAATCATGACAGTACCTTACCACTTTCTTAAGTTGTTCATCCACGCAGGGTCGGTAGACATGGCTACGAGCCAATGTTTTCAATTTGATGTTGCCAGGGTGACGGACACGAAGCTGGCGGATCACACTGAACAAAAATTCCGACGGAGCGACGACACGTTCACCGAACATCATACAACCACCGGAAGTCGATACCGCGAAACGTCTACGGAAGAGCTGCTCCAAGTCGCCCCTTAATCCTACATCCAACCAGCGTTTCCGATTGTAAGATGTCACAGTTTGCAATGTCCGGTCCCGTAAAGTTGCTGTAGTACCCATCTCAGCTATGACCGAGAGCGTCCGGATGACTTCTGAGAACACCTGATTGCTCTCTGTTTCAAGAAGCACTGCAGTGATCACGGTCTCATCCGAATCTGGCGTCTGTTAGCTAATCACGCGGAAGTGGCTATCTGCCTGTCCGTTACTCGTTGTTGACGTAGGCCTAATGTTGAAGCCGTAGTGTAGTAGAATCGTCGTCCATCGCTTGATGCGGTTGGCAATATAGATCGGGATACATTTCTTCGACCCAAAGACAGCGAGTAACGGTTCGTGGTTAGTCAGAAGGGTGAAAACTGCAAAAACAACGGCAGGCGCTTCTTTCTCGACATATCCATAGTTTACCTCTGCTGATGATGAAGAGCGGGCGGTGCGAATGGCTGCTTTTTAGTAATAATAATAAAATTAATAATATTAAATACATATATATCAGGGCAGAAACTTGGGTAGACGGCTCCTATTCCATAACTTGAGGAGTCCGATGAGACCACGATTTGCAGAGTGAAGTAAAAACGTGCCAGCGGGTTGTCCTAGGTGAGGTTTGTCTTCGTCAGAATTAATTCTGTCATTCACGTGGACCAGCTCCAGGAAACACTTCTCGTCGTAAGTCTGGTCAAGGACACCCGAACGCGATACATGGCAGGTAAAACGGCCCCCAATGACCGACGAGACCTAAGAATTGACGTAGGTAGGTACATTCGATGGTGTTGGTAAGGTAACAACAACCTGGATATAGTTGGGATTTGGACGGCGGTCGTTAGACTCGATGATAAAGTGAAGGTACCTGATCGGAAGCATGAAGAAATGAAACTTCGCTGACAAATACGGAACCCATAATTGGTTACGCGCCCGGGTACCAGGTACAAGCGTTCTTCCAGCTCTACCTCATCGGCTTCGGTTATAGCGATATAATCCAGGAAGGTGGCTATATCTGTCACTCCGGTCCGTATGGTATCCATGATCTGGCGTGAAGATTACAGTGTCCTAGGCCATCCTGGAAGGCTGTAGAGCGTTTTCTGTGAAGTTTGTCGATGGTACAAGGGAGACTGGTTGGATGGAGCGACACCGTTGAGTCGTTATCGACCAGTTCATTTATACCCCAGAGGTTGTTATATTTCCCCAACAGGCTCATGCCGATCCTTGGCAGGCCAAGCTCCAGCTAGCATTTGCCATTAAAGCGGACGTTGCCTAATGAAACCACAAAAGGACATTCGACAGATAAGCTCAGGTTGTAATCTGAGAAGTTGTAGGCATTGTGTGTATTCGGACTCATGATCAGTCTAAAGGTCATGTTCCATATCCCCCTCGAGATGGTCGCGATGTATGAGTGGGTGTCTAACTGTGGCCGGAAGGCACTACAAGTGAGTGGCAGTATGTTACACTCCCGCCGGGGATTATAATCGACCGAGAACGTTGCGACGACGGAGTTTGATTGGCGGGCCTATCTCTGGAATTGTCGATCCGGCATCTAAAATCAGTTGGTTGTCTGTGCAACAGTGGCCTACCTCGTTGTCTCGACGTGTGCACTTCTGCAGTTTGCCATTATCAAATGGGCAAGGGCGCGCACAACGCCAAACTCCTTATTGTTACCAAGGTATAGGAGGCATCAAGGATCGCCTCTGGTCGAGTTGCAACGACCCACTGGGACGAGGATGGCAGTAGTGTAACGATCAAGTGCTCCAGATTGTTGGGGGGTTTTAACGACTGATAGATCGTCAAAACACCGTGGTCGAGGTTGTCTAACCTCCGACTTCCGGCAATGATCGTCCGAAGCGTCAACCGAGAAGCGTCGTCCATTTGACTGAGTTTCAGTGGGGATGTCAACACCTGCCGGTGTCTGAGGACCACCAGAAGAAATAGTCTTGAATTGATCATCGGTCATGGATGAGAACTTGAAGCGTTAAATTTCTTGATTGACGTTCTCAACGTGGGTGACAAAATCTTCGGGCTGACTCTTCGTCGGATGGAAGCACTGACGCTGGATATTGCACAGGCAAGATTGTTCACTGAGGATCTGGTTAAGACACTTGACTGCACCGATGAAAGGTTAATCGCGAACGTCGGTTGCCAGAATTGAGTTTATATAACGCCAAGAATACGGAGTAACCTTGGACCATTTGAAACACCGACCCACAAACAATCTTGTAAAAGACAAACCGATGTAACATCGCATTTTTTGGAATGCATCATTGAAGCATGTGAACTATCAATTTTCCTGCTGCGTGCGCCAAATTCTCGAATACCACAGTCATTTTCTTTCTGTTCACAGTTTTTCTGGCAGCAGATTTTACGTTTGTAGCAGTGCTTAATTATTTGTTGTTTGGTATCGCCTGTAATTATCTGCAATTATTGTGTATGACTCAGTGTGCTTCTCAAATATGCATTGAGAAGTGCACATTATTATTATTATTATTATTATTATTATTATTATTAATATCGAAATGGTGTAATGAAAAACCGTTCGTACTACAGTTGCGGTTGCACCATATTGTTGGGAGCGGATAAGTCGGTGACAGAATGTTGCCACTGTTTTCCCGTTTTAGGATGAGCAATTCCTCGGTCACGATGTGGCATATTTGGCGATGGAAATTGAACACCGTCTTGTAACATAGCACTTCGGAACCTGTTGCATCACTGACTTTATGGGCTCAGTGCAGCAGAATATAAAAAGCTTCAAACAGGGGCGGGTGCGTCCAGCTGAAAATTACAGTTTGGTCTAGTTCAGTTTTCTGGACGAGGCTGACTGAGCCAGAAATTTTCCAGTTTCTTCTACGGATGAGCCTCTGAGGGCGTCCATTGGTGTAACGACAAGAGAAGAAAGTTCTTCACCTCTTCATTTTATGAGGATTACTACATAAAATTTGAGAGGCTCAAGTTACCAGTGTCATCAGAACGCGAAAATTTCACGGCCACCTTTGATACACACAACCACTCCTCCCATTGAAATGGCGTGGAACACGAGATAACCGTGAGACCAAAATGAATTTGACTTCTGAAACCTAAACTTTCAGATAGTAAGACCAAGGTTGTGAATAAGAACAATGGTGAAAGGCAAAAGGGGATGACAATAATGGCAAAGGGGAGGATGGGAAGTGAAATAACTGAAATCTGTGAGAGTACTACGGAAATACAAGGAAACCCACCCAAATCAAACTCCCACAACAGATCCTGGAATGAGGTGGCCTGACACTCATCAAACTTTCTATCAGAGGAAACTTCACTGTAGAAGCATGGTTCTGGGCTTAGTGACCCGCACACAGAAGGTTCCTCTCTCATGGAACTGTTTATTCCACAAGTGCGCCACCTCCAGCGACAACATTCCATCACTGAATTATCCGCTCCCAACAGTATGGTGCAACCGCAATTGCAGCGCGAACGGTTCTTCATTACACCATATCGTAAAAGTTGGACTGGTGCGCATTTGCTTTTGAGTACATAGCATGTCAATTATCGAGGCACTCCAGGATTCTGTCCTTCAAAATACATATGGAGCTATGGCTGTGGGACTTGCTGCTCACACACTAGCAGCTGCTTCGTCCAGTTGACTTAAGCCGTGAGCAACGTCTATGAATACAGCACGCGTTCACACTAGTAATCGCTACTTTCGAGTGACCTGACCACGAACAACATAAAGAACGAACACATGCGGAAATGATGAAAAACTTACATTCGAAGCCTAAGAGGTACATACTGATTGTCATATTTGATTTCATTGATCACCATGTAAATTGGAATATTTTTCTGCACTGTTGTAGATACTTGGCATCCTAAATATCAAGTGCTGACTGGCTGGAAAATATACCTCCCAGTGATCGGCAGGCAGATTAACTTAGTCTGTTTCCACATAATATTCTGTATGAACACCACGCGACCTCAATCTATTTGGAAACAATGCGGTAAAGAGAACAAAATTAATTTTTAAGGGTGATAATAATAACATTTTTTTACACCGTTCCAGATACACCGAAGGTGGAAACGGTCGTGGGGAGAACGCGTTCGAAGTTCCCCAAATCCTTAACTCCCTACAACATGAGTCACCTCACCAATATCATCGTATCAGTCCATATTATGTTGCGAATGTATATTTACTGAAAACAACTAACACCAATGTTGGCGTGTTGGCGCGAGTATCGTAGCCTTACTCGTGGTTGTATGGTGGATCTGCGCCACCCTCACTGCTCCAGGCCACATTCATTAAGATAACAATGCTTTCTACCTACTGCCATGGGGAACGCCATTCAACCAATCTGACGCTTGTTTAAATTCTGAAGGTAATCTGGAGCTTTTGTCGACATCCATCCTAATTTTTGGCTGTTGTGAGGCTATGCTAAGGGTCACGTCCAACTTTTTAACGCCTTTACCTGTTGCGTTGACGTCCGCTTGTGAACGCTAAGAAAATCGATAAATAAAGTTTGTTTGCAGAATCGCTAATTTCTTGCCGAGATTTCTGATTCGCGTTAACGTGAGACTGGGGAAGACTTTGGCGTACGAACCAAGGAGCTAGCATTGCGACACAGCCATATGATAATGCCATTTTCAGCAGTTCCTAAGAACGTTGCTTCGCCGAACGATATCTACCTGAAATCCTACAAAAAAGGGGTAACAGTATAAATATCGTATAAACAAGAAAGCTGTAAGTGTTGTCGCACATGTGTTAACTCCAAGTATGTTGGTATTCTTAGTGGGATACAATGCCAACATTGCATGGTCGTATATTTTTTATTCCAACGACATCCTCAAAACGCCGCAAAAGTAAGCATTCTCAGGTCATTAATTTAAGTATTTCACCTCCAAAATTGCACTTGACGCAATTACGAGACTTGAAAAAGTAGGACGGCAGCAAAGATGGGTTGTTTTCGCGGAAGTGGTGGAAAGTCTTTCCATAACGAAACTAGTGCTTTCAGCACTTATTCGATGTATTCCAATTTTCCAATCAACGCTGCTTATTTGCAACTGAACTATGGTTACTTTGCTTGAAATTTCGATTCTAACACTTCGAAGAATGTTTGACAAACAAGTATTCCTGCCAAAATGGTCACTTTTCCTTTGGAGCCACCTCCAAGCCCAATCTATTTAACAGGCAAAATTGTCTGAACTTTTCAAAAGCCATTTTGTGCAGTATCAGTCGGATACCCGGGACATCACCGCCAGCAGACAGCTTCCAATCGAATACCACATAATTCCGATATCGAATATCGAAACGGACCCTGGAAGATTGATCAGCACGGAACTCTGACGTTGGGTTTTCAATGGACTAAGTCAGTGGGCGCGATTGTGAAGCGGTGCCAGGAGTGGTACCCTGCACAGCCAGCGTCTGAGTAACCTTTCGGCCAACTCCGATTGCACCTTTCCACGTTGGGCATTTTGTTGCTGCTAAATAACCGGGAAGCACGAACACAAGCCCCTTCAGATTGCACTCCAAAGTGTGAACGACAAAAATGAGTGAAAGTATGGACAAAGCAGATTTCAGACGGACGATGTATTCAGCGACAAAATGCTCTGAAAATTCCCATGGGAAATTGGTCCATATCTGGCTCTTGAAACGTGCAAAACGTCCGCTTTCATTCTGACTGTCCAAGGCACTAGGGGATCAATCCTGGAGCAATGTGGAGGCACCGGGGAACAACGTCCTTTTGAGGTAGGGGTTCCAGCAACAGTGTAGCGGCCTGGAGATTTCACTGGCCTGCCTGCGGTATGATGCGTAAAATAGTTCCAAAACCCATAGTTACCTAGTGCATCAAAGCTAGTAAGAGTGTCCGCATGGTGTATGCTGTCCGATTGTTTGTTTGCATGTCGTGACTGTGGCGCAAACCCGAAACATACACGTGCCACACACTTCGGCTTTATTCGCTCGTCGACGGCCGGTCTCTAGCCTCCCAAGCTCGTTCGCGTGTCGGTACCGTTTAGAGCGCTATCAGAGACCACTTGTACATTTCGTCGAATGAAGATTTGGTCTCTCTCCTAAACGGCCTTTTGTTTTACGTGTCTGATATTTGTGTATCCGGGGAAAGAGCGACTTAATGTGTGTATGTCACTTTGGACAGGACAGTCATAACTGACACATTCCGTTTGTCCGCGCTAATTACCGCATCGACACTTCGTATGTGCTACCTGAACGTGGTCCGATGTCCCGCGACCTTTTCACCCTACAATCCGAAACGCAAAGCGACCTCGTGAAACAGACGTGTTCATTCGTGATGCACCTGGCACCATCCCAATCATGTCGACGCCACAGGTGCCCGTACAATCCTCTCTCATCCACTCCCCCTCCACACACATGTACAAATTATCTCACTCTTGGTGGGCCTGTCATTGGTCATGTTCACGATCAAACCCAAAGCCGCCAGGCCCTTCGACATGTAAAAACAAGCGGAGGTTTGAGACACCGGCCACAACAGCGTCGTGCCTGTACTGGAGGACATGAACTAAGTGGCACACAGGGGCACCGGAATGATTTTGGCTCCGAGGCTCGTACTGCCTCACACGGCAATGGAATTACGAGTCAAGGATCACACTGACGTCAACCCTGCTCACTAAAACTCCCCCACAAGTCTCCGCATATTCAAGCAGTGATCTGCAACTATCATGTGTACAGAACTAGCGGGATTTTGATAAGTTCAAACATTTGGTTATCTAGCTCATTATTCGTTCATATGTCACACTGCCAATTACGTGTTATACACGCATGCTTTTTATTGACGTCATTATCTTTTGGTGATAAGTAACTCTAGCGTCAATAAATGCGACGAGCACTTGATTATCGATCCACCTTGTGCATTTAGAATCCTTCGCTTATTCCAACTCAAGATTCCCGAGGTTTGCTGAAGCAGTAGCAATCAATCGCCTCAAGCCATCTCTGTGAGTTTAGAATCAACTGGCTGTGAGCATGACTGTCCAATAGACCTAGCAAATTACCTCAACCCGCATATTAATTATCAACCTCCTGAATTGTTTGATTCAAGAAACCCATACATGTTGTCGTAAATTTGGTACTGACGAGTCAATGCGTATAGTAATAATAATGTGTATTTCCCAACGCGTATGTGAGAAGAACGCTACATTATGCGCGATCACTGCAGACATTTGCAAACCATACAGGAGCGAATAAGTAAACAGTAGCACAAGCGTGAATCCTGCCGTCAAAACGGACATGGTCAAGAGGCGAATGACTGCAGTTTATGAAACTTCGACGCATGCAACAGAGAAGAAGATAGTTCGCTCTCTTCACAGATTTAGTTTAGAAAATGGGATGTTACACCAATTTACTTTTTACAAGGTTGTGGAATGGACATTTTTTAAAAATAGTTCAAGGACACTCTTGAAAGAAGGCCCAAACGCATGTTTTGAGTGGTTCACCATTGAGGGATAAATAGGGCGTCCGGAAGATGTCAAGATAAGTCGGCCTTGACGAGGTAGGAGGGAAAATCCCAAAATCCAGCGAAAGATTGGGCAGATTCCAACGCAGGATTCCGTCGATTGTTCGAAAACGTCAAAAAGTTGAACATCTCGCCAACTGTTCAGCTAAGACAGAGTTCCGTGCGTTCATCCGCACTGAATCTGACCCCACTGATCGCTGACCAGATGAGTGACTTCTTTCCTTATATGGCAAAATCAGCACCTCACTCATCTCATGGCGACTGTGACAATTGCCCCTAGGTTCATAGCACCCTCATCATGGCAAGCATCACAAAAATCGACGTACGGAACTAGGACACATTTGGATGACGTCTAAATTTCCTTTCAGGCATCGTCACGAGATGGCCCCAAAATTATCAATGGCCACATTTTAATTTCTTCTTCACACTTTCAGATGCGTTGACAAAATAACGTCGCAAAATGCATATAAAATGGTCAAAGGGTTAAGACAAAACGGTCTTCGGGCAAGCGCACACAATTAACGATCACGAAATTTAAAACAAGGTCTGAGCAAAGGTCTTGCGATACTACTGGGTGAGCAATAAAACATTCAAAACATATGATTTAATTATACAAATCAGCTGTTCAAAGCTGAATTACTACCAGGGATCGAACGTAAAAGTTACCTCACAAAGTACTCTTATGAGTCAAACATAACAGGAAAAAACCGTCTGGTATGACACGTCAGATAAAAACAAATAGATTACACAATGACTTGAAATTTTTCATCCCGTATGTTTGAATCTCGGCAAGTCCATGGTGTTTCATCCCCTACACATTCCATTAGTGTGAGAACCGCAAAACAGTACCTCGTCATTTTTAAGATATCCGCACCAAATTTGGTACGAATGAAGTTAAACAGTTTAAACGTCGTGGTCAGTATGTTGTTGATGAGCAGATTGAGAGTGACACAATTTTGTGAAAAACTTGCTTATAACTTCGTGTTATTCTCAATTTGCTTATCAGTTCCTCATCATGTTAGAAATTGCTGGTTACCTAGGACAGGGTGCGAAGATTCAAAACATTTTTTCTTTCAACTTTTCCATACGGCAAGTTGTTCACAGTAAGTTATTATCCAGTGAAAAAACCTTCCTTTCGCAGCGGTTGGTTGTGGTTTTAGAGACCGAACTAGGTTCGTAATTTTACTCTTCGATCAGCACCTGTAATCTCCGAAGTCGGTATTTCACCCTGTTTCAACGACTTGTCGTCAATCCAAAAAACGCCACCCGATACCGAACTAGACAAGCCAACTGGACCCGACCTTCTTGGGCTGTTGGCTTCAAGCCCAAGTATTAATCACTGAGAGTCACGGCAAATATATAAACAGAAGCAACTGTACATAAACAGCTGTTCTCTTGTGAGGACATAATCAAATCAGTTAACTCAAGGAAAATCTGATACGATAGAAGAATGGATGAATAACTGCTTGGTGTGGGTATACTCAGATGGGTTTTGTTTAAGCTTACTCCAGCGCGCGATCTGCTCGCTCTGTATTTTCAAATTTGGTGTTGAAGATGGTATGCTTCGTGTTCGCTAATATGTATTTTGTTTAGGCCGGTGGTAAAGCGGGCAAAGATTCTGGAAAAGCAAAGGCAAAAGCCATCTCCCGGTCTCACAGGGCAGGATTGCAGGTACGTCACAATCCTCCCACGCCTCACTTACCCTCTTCCTATTGCCATATTTTCTGTTGTCCAAAATCAAATGTGCAATCGACCGTGCCGCTGCCGCGTGTACTTAAAGTAGATACATTCTGACGACCAGTTTTGTTGAAACTCATGAACGTCTAATTTATGCACGCGTTGGACGCTGCTTTGTTTCTGATCAGTCGGCCAACGATGTGGAATTTTCAAAATCTTAGTGATGTGATTACGGGTTGTCCGCCGAATTCGCGACTTCATCATGTTAGGTGGCCACATCAAACGTCGTTTTCTTCATGGGCCCTCTAAGTTACCAGTAGTTCTCAGTTTGCATTCAGCGGGCATTTCCCGTTAAAGTATTCGATGGATTTTCGCACTGCGTTGTAGATTTCTAACTTATGACGAAAACTGGCACTATTTTATGTAACAGGAACTTCAGTTCGAATGGGTCGATCCTAATGTTAAGTTTGTCAAGGTTTGATTGCTGATCACTTGCACGCTTGGATGAAAAGTCTGCCATCTCTTGCAGTGGAAGGTTTTTGGATATGTGGACAAATTAGCGATAGGCTTACCGTACTTATCATACAGTTTGTTTATCGAAAACTTCAGTAACTGTCTTTAGAAAGTGAGCCGGATTGCATCCCTATAACACATGATGTTGTATCTGAAGGTACTCAGGAACCACACTTGCGATGGCCTCCACGGTTGTAATTCTGGCCCCACCGACATAACCTGGAGTTTAACATCATTATGGTGCCTAATAACGACACGCGTGTTCTTTTGAAGGATATTGTTTCCGTTCCAGTGCATTTTAATGTTGTTACACTTGCGTGCATATTGTCTGGAAACGGTTGCTTTGCTAACACCATTCGGTGTTATCATATTTCAAATCGTAACAGACTTATTTCGACCGATTCGCATCCTTATGGAACTTTTGTTTTCCACTATTGTTTACGGATCCATGGTTTGTACTTATCGTACTTTCATCTACGGGCTATCCATGCCGCGCACGTTTTCAAAGTTCGTATTCCCAAACAGCTCAGTTCTTCAGACGTTTTTGCAAGTGAAGTTTAACGGGAGTTTGCATTCGTTCTTTCAGTTTCCAGTTGGCAGGATACACCGACATTTGAAAACTCGAACCACTAGTCATGGCCGCGTGGGTGCGACCGCTGCAGTTTATTCAGCTGCGATTCTTGAATATTTGACGGCCGAGGTGCTTGAACTGGCAGGCAACGCAAGTAAAGATTTGAAAGTGAAGCGCATCACCCCTCGTCACTTGCAACTTGCGATCCGTGGAGATGAGGAATTGGACACCCTAATCAAGGCTACCATTGCTGGCGGTGGTGTGATTCCCCACATCCACAAATCACTTATCGGCAAAAAGGTCCCCCCTCCCAAACCACTCAGTATGTAACGCGGTTCATCTTGCACTGTTGGGCGCATTTACGTGTTCCGTACACTTGAGTACTCAACTATTTTGCTGTACTATTTGAATTGCTGCTGTTCATCTCTCATTGTAACCTACCCCGAGCAACATCAACAAACTTAACTGTCTCTTGTCTTGACCCACTATGTTTTGACTTGTATCTACGTTGACTTAACTGCTAATCTGCAGAATTAATTAGATGTGTACCTGTCATGTCACAGCTTGCTTGGGTATTATGTGGATCAGCGTTCAGCAGAAATGTTAATAATTTGTGATGGACGTTCAGAAGTAAAAGCTTGGTATACAGATGCCAGCTTAGGAGCATGGTCCGTACTTTTACCTTTGTCAAATATCCATGTAGTTGCTGATTCGATTCGGGGCATCCAGCCGTGGGGGTAATCTTGATATTTGGGCGGTGCCGGTGATACGGTGGTGCGATTGCGGCATCAACACCCTTAAGTACCCCGAAATGACTGGCTGCAATTTACTCTTCATTTGAATTTGAAGACCCTGTAAATCCACAGTTGGAGACCTATCAAGTTTGGAGGCAACGGGGCGCTTGAGCCTTCGACATTCGGTGCGTTTTTTAATCGCACATCAGTTGACACTAGCTAGGAAGGACAATTGCGAGAGTGACTTCCTGTCGGCTCATTTACTCGGCGGCTAGGAATTTCTATATTTGTGTAACTGCACCGTCTATGGAGATGTGCGTTTATCTTCTGACACTTTTTGTCTCTCCCCAGACTCACGGAAGACTGACATTTTTAGGCCAATCCTCGAGACCTCTGGGCTTTGGCGGGATATGTTAAGTAAAATGGCAACTTGCTCTTACCTTTGCTAACTCTGTTTAGTCGAATTGTCTGAGATGAGGATGATTGACCATGCTGAACAGTAAGATGTGGTTTGTTTACTTCCAATTGGTTGGTGGAGCCCTTGTAGACGTTTCTGTAGTGGATCGCACCGCACTTTCACTCAGGTTGTTCTCATATATGTATAGCAGTCAGGTGTCCGTCTCCACTTCTGTTATATTGTGGACAATATCTTAGACTGTGGACCCAAATGCTTTATGGTGCAATCATTTTGGCCGCTCACATGCGGCGAGGAAAACCGTCTAGTATGAGCGTTCTTCGGATCACTGCGTGATTATTCCGAGCTGTTCTTTTCATGCCACCATTGTGACTGGATCGTTTGCTCTGTCCCTTGCGAGCCTTCCGTACACGTTAGTTGGCCCTGGTCGTCCCATGTATAGATATTAGTGGTTCATAAGACTAAAAAACAGTGCTTGTACACTTTGACGTGAATGCTGTTGATTCCGACTGCGGGCAGTATCGTCTGCTATCAGCAAGCACATAAATCCAGATGGTTACATCGCTGAGCAGAACACTGATAGTCAGTTTAACTGGTCTGCTTCTACCGTGTTGCCGTCACAAACTTGTAGTGTAGTACCCTGGTCAGCAGATTTAGGACCAACTGTTAAAATAGGCCCGCAATTACATTTCGGCTCTCAAACGTAATAAGGTTGTAGACTTAGGAAATCTTGCGCCGACACCTTTCAAACATGCAGAGGTTGGATCTCATTTTTCACTTCGTGTTGACCACGGAGACCATTCCTCTATGCTAGGGCCAATTGGTAATAATTCCCATATGCAAGAAAGTTGTGGGGGGCTCTTGCGAAAACCATAGGGGGATTAGCTTGGCCCCAGTTATCGCTGACATTCACTGCACTTCGTCGACTGTGCTGTTCGGAAGGCAAACATTAGGGAATAACTGACAAGGTTTCGCTCTGGGTGAGGATACATTAATTGCATTTTTAACCATCACTAGATTTCGCGACAGTGTCATGTATATCGCCGACCAACGGTTGCTGTATTTCTCGACCGTAAAGGTGGGTTGATTTGGTGGATCGATCTGCACTTTTAGGATCAATTAAACGCAGAGGTGTACTGACCAAGTATGTGGACGCACTGTTGGCGCTTTATTCCTATACTTCTGTTCGAGTTAGGGTTTATGATGAATTACCTGACAGTTTCAGCCCCAGTGGCGACGTACCTTTGTGTTTAAGTTTGTCATGGACTAAATAATGGAGCACCCTCTGTGGCACTCAAGATGCCATTGCAGACCTCCTACCTGGTGGAAGACTGACTGACCTAGATTATGTTGACGGCAGTGTTTGGCCATTTTCAAGCAAAACACAATGTTAGGTGGCATTTCTCCCACGGCCAATTGCTTCGGTATGGGTTTTGCGGCTTCGAAGTGCATTGCTTCTGCAAGTTTGCCGTGATTACGTAGATTTCGTGCTAGATAATGAAGACATGGAGGCTGACCGGTTTGCACATCTAGGTAGCTACATCAGCGACGGCGGAAGTGTAGGGAATAAAACAAGCGCATATCTCTAAGGCTAGGGTTGTATTCGCTTATCTGAAACACCTCTGGCGACAGGTATCTCTTTGGGGCTTAAGAGTCGCATATGTAAGGCGACGATAAGGGCTGTACTACTTTACGACTCCGAAGTATGGTCGTTCAGAAGGGAAGATGTCGGCCGTCTACGTTCACTCGTATCGGGTGGAACCAACGAGTTAACACCGATGAGGTTGAATAGCGGGTGTGTGGTAGTGATTGTTACATGAATTCTATTCGATCCTTACATTTTCTCAAGTTCATGTTATGTACTAAGGTTCCTATTAGTCGTCTGCCACACCGAGCAGTCTGCCGACACTACGACCGATCGGCGTAAGGTGCGAGGTGATCAGGTAATGACTTAGTGTAGAGAAATGAAATTATTCACCAAGGGTTGACCACTGTAGGTCGAATTCGCCTCCCCCGCTGAGGACCTCGCGATGGTGGGTGGCTGTGGACTTCAGGTGAAGTGGCGGGTAATCAGGCTTGGTGAAGTGAATGTTGTTGCTGTTTGGCTGAGTTGTCTATGAAGTGAGTGAATTTGATGACGCGGGGCAGTGAAAGCCGTAAGGAAGCTTTATTGTTGATGACGCCTTAATTTTACTCACAGTTCGGTTGCTTGTTTGCGAGTTTTAAATACCTTGAATTGGTGAGAGCCGCTGATAGGTTACTGTCTGTGGTGATGATGATGAGTCGGAAGAGACACTAGTCTTCTTCAGCGCGCTGTGAGTTGAGTTAGATTTCAGCGGATGGGGTTTCCAGAAAAGCTGAGGTGAGGCTTGTGAGTCTAGCTCTGGACGAAAGTCCTCTGCAGCTTATATTATCGGAAACTGGGGGCTGCTGTCCTCACGTCGCCGACGTTATTCAACAGTTAACATGCTTTTTCCCGCTTTCCGGTAATTCGGACAGTCTTTAAACCCTAGGTAGCAAATAAGCATAAACGCTTTTAGTGTCTAGCTGCTCCCACAAGATTGCTTTAACGGCTGCTATGTCGGGTCTGGGACTTTATACGCACTGGCTTTCTGAAACCGATACTTGAACTTACGTTCACCTGGTCCCACGTCCTGATGAATATCTGCCGAAGAAATTTTCCGAGGCTATTAGTTACAACGAATTTCATCATCATCATCACAGAATGAAGGTCGCACCGATCGTCGAAACAGAACTTATTTCTCGATTGGATATCAGTGAATAAATGTCTTCGGATTGATTACGATCTTGACGCGCATCCGAAAAAGCGCTGGGATTTCATCGAATCAAGACCCAACCCATAAGAGTTCGGATACTGTCGAGAACATGCTTCACGACGCAAATGGACATTCTGGACTAGGTCCAACGCATACGTATGTGCTAACGAACGCATTGACCAGTAGGACGGTTAACCTTGTTCTAAGAGCGACTGGATCGTGTTTGGAACCTGGTCGCAACCAACTGACATCGTGGAGTAGCTGCTACAAGCGCTTCGATTCATCGCGTATATGAAATTCATCGACTGGGTGTTTGTTCACTCCGCTTTATTCCAGCGCATCAATAGGTGTTTCTCACAAATGCGTCGAGGAATATANATTATTATTATTATTATTATTATTATTATTATTATTATTATTATTATTATTATTATTGTAATGTGCTGTTCATTCTTATCGACCAAGCTAAAGCATCTGTTGGCGTATTCCGTCGTCCCCAGGGTAGGTTCTTTTGTCACACTACGACTAGAGAACTTCAAAAAATCCTTTATATGAATACAGTAATAACTCGAAACGCCAGATAGTCTGACATTCTTCGCAGTTCTGGACTGAATTATTATTCCAAACGGTCCATCCATGGTTAAACGTTAATCTGTCGCTGCGTCAGCTTTGAGTCTGCTTTCATTATCACCTCACGGCAAACGAAGAGGGGTACTTTTTAACGGACATTGATACTCAAGTGATATGTCAGCGTCTATCCTGTTTCCCAAGTAGGAAAATGCGAATTCGATATGAAGATTGTTGAACGAAGTCCTTTTCAACCGCGTCTAACTTAATTGACGACTTTATGTCACGTCGGTTCGTCACTTCAAGAGAAAAACAGCTACATGAACAACATCAGTACCTTATCTCTGCCTTGAGTAAGTACATTGCGTTTTCTTTATGAAGACCGGTCTGAAAACCTCAACAACAGACTGTCAACAGTCATGGCTGTTGTTTGAAGAGGTGTATATTTTCTGTGTCAGATCTTTGTCACCCCGTGGCTTCGAAACTTGGTCCACCTGACTGGCAAGAACGCGAACAGGTTTCATCCTGTCGGTCAGCTGGCATCAAGTGGAATTACCACTCGATCAACACGCCGTTCGATCGGTTCGTCAAGCAATACTGAATTCATAGCTTTTTGCGTCCGAGTCACGTGCTCCACGTATCGACTGAGCGTTTTTCGGACAGAGCATTCGTCAGTTGAGTCAGTTCACAAGGATGTCGGACAACAACTTGCCCACAAATTATGAAGAGACTAGTTGTCTTGTCAGGCTCTGCATCCAAATGTTGGACCCCAGTGATCACTTGATTTGCTGGTCGAGAAGGCTGCCCTAAGGACAACGTGTCCGTGGTTGTCACTATTAAATGTTCTTACTAATTTTAGCTTTCCTGTTCGCTTTTTATTAGGGTGGTTTTCCGTGAATTGCCCTGGTACCACGGTACGGCGAACTGTAGCTCGAATATCATCCAAGCGGACCTAGGGCTGTGCATGTGCACGTTTACAGCCGACCTCCAGTATATCTATACAAAACCCCGTCGTCCAGCACTGTCGCCAAATCTAAACATTGCCAATGAGACCCTTCGTGTTGAACAGTGTAGACCGCCTCGCATCCAATCACAACGGCCTTCAACCCGCCCAGGAGGTACCCTGGACCCGGCCGCCGCCCATCTTAACAATGACACCGAATAACCTGGAGAAGAATCCACTAAAAAGGGTCAAAACCAATAAAAGAAGTCCAAACGGGAGAACTAGGAATGGCACGAATGCAAGTGCTCCATTAACTGCGGCGCACTGTCATCTTAGATGGCGTTTCTGATCAGCCATTTAAATGAGCACAATGACTTTAGCTGAACGAGTGACTCACTCGCTGCGTTCAGTGGAACGGTCAGGGTTTCCACATTTCCTGATCACCGCATGGTTTTGCCCAACTGTTTGTGGTTTCATTCTCTAATTCCGGTGCCGCAAGTACGCAGCTGTCATGCGGAGTAAGTGACTCAACCATCGCAGAGTGTGCAACGTGATTGGTTGATTGGTCCCGCATCCGGGGCGTCCCGCTCGATGTGAGGCCTGTTGGTAGAGACAACGATGGTCAAACACAGCAAGTTTGTTTGTATTTTCGTCACGAACAGGCATCGCCTCTAGACCATAGAGCAAGACAAGACACACAAGCGTTATTTGCACTTCCTTTCAGCGATATCCGGACTACTTTTCGATGCCACAGGCGACGTAGGTTAGCAAAGGCAGTGCATGTCTTTGCTGTTCTCACTGATGTCTCATCGGGAATATTACAAGTTACCGAGATAGTGCTGCCCGAGTGTGTGAAAGAATCCACAATCTCAAGAGCAATAAAGAAGATAGAAGTGGTAGTATCCCAACTTTAAAGCAGCACTATATTTGAAGGTGCGAAGCACATTCTGTACATACCAGCCTGATCATTCGCCTTGTTCAGCATAGTGTGCGTGTGTTCGGTTAGACAATGTCATCCACAATTCTTGTCGGTCACCCTAGTCCCAAGACGATCATATTACATACACGTGTGTACAATATTAGACTCCTCAAGCCGCCCTGCGTTATGTGGCAGATGCCGAGTTACGTATAGGGCGAACCCCCGTTCTTAAATAAACCTCGAACAACAAACACGGACTAGGAATGTAAAAGATCAGTCACCAAGAGTGCCTGCAGCATTTAATCAAACCGGCGCGGTCATCTTACCATAAACAGGTTCATTCCATGTTAAACCACATTGTCGGGCCGCAGCCGCGCTTCGGGGACTTTCTGAGAACTGCATCGCAGATGTTTGACTGTTTATATTTCCCACACATTCTTTCACCACGACGACACAAAGTGAATCTCAATCCACCGTTTCAGATAGTACTATTACATATAGTCGTTCGATGTGCCGCGCCTTCTCATCCACTCCACTGCTTCTCTCATCTCTCCGTCAGAAGGGGCACTGGTACGGACCCCTCGGCAGAGTCTTGATGCTACTTAAGTGTCATCGCAGTTTGTTTAATAGTGTCGAAAATCTGTTGGGCTCACTCGCGGCGTAGTTGAATGCAAAGTGTTTTCATTTCGTTATTCTCGATGATCACCTGTCTTTCCTGTCGGTAGTCAGTTTAGATCGACCACTTCTGACAGGACGTTTGCAACCGTTAGACATTTCCAAACGTATCGTCCACGAGCATGCAGTTCTGTTGACAATTTGTTGCATTTCCAAATCCAACCTCGGCCCCTTGTGCATTACGAACTGACTGTTTCCTAGGAGTAGTGTTTTATGGTCGTCACCATTACAAAAGATGACAGTTTACCGAGGCGTCGATGTGCCGTAATCTCGGTGATTGTAGGTTGTTTTGGCACCACGGTGTACCGTCGACTGTAGGGAGAGTAGTTTTGTGCTTACATGGCGGGCTGACCATGCCACTCGAAACGGGTGTTGGGGGCAATCTCAGTGATCGATCATTTACACAATTTATCCATGTTTCCATTCTAGTATATGAAATTCGGGGGGGTTGCCACTTATGTAATTGTAGGTTGAAGCCAGGAGCGTTTTCCTGACGCGCATGTTTGCCACAAATGTAGTCAACGAAGGTGATCATGCTACCTAAGTAAACAAACTTGTCCTTGCACCCAGGGCTTTCACAATAGGTACTAGTCCCGTTGGTGAACCACCTACATCTTGAGGGTTCTGTGACTCGGAATTTCTGAAAATGGGTGCACTTTATGAAACGTTCTACAATCTGGGTATACGCCGATTTCTGAAGGTTGTACGGCAGTTGGGCATGTAGCGGCCTGCCCGGGAGCTGACACTGTTGAGTACACTGATTACATTACTTCCCTCAGTTCTTCCCCAGACATGCAAACCATGCTGAGGTTATTTGATATGGTTAGCTTGTGTAACGTACAATTAACATCTTCCGATTTCCAAGTGTTACAAAATTGGGTTGGCCCTAACCTTTAATATTGCGAACAGACCACCTGAGACTGTTGTCCGTTCCACCTATTTGGTAGTTTGTGTTGTTGTTGGCGAATTGTGTATGAGGCTAGCAAGGACAAGTGATATTCTAAAGACGTCCGATTGAAGTTTGAGGGTGTGCGAAACATGTGAGCGTATAATCTTGTTCTACGGGCCAGAGACCTGGTCCATTCACGTAGAAAGTACGTATAAGTTTTGTACTTAGCCACCGTTATCTCCGCCACTCTGCCTGTAGCAAACGAATTGATTGTGTGGCCAACGTGTCAGTCTGTCAGCCCGCACTGGAAAAGTCGTCAAGCGTAACGGAGGCAATGAAAACACAATCTAAGTTGATTAGACCATACATTTCACACTGCCAGCGGAATGTGTGCCGTGCCATGCATTACTTAATGCGGTTGTTAAAGCCTTGACCACTCCACTGCCTTTTTCATTCCCGTACGTTTTGTCAATGACTGCCAGGATCCATCGATGCTACTCATAAACAGTAGCCACTGATGGCAGTGTTGGCCAGAAGAAAGAACTTTAGAAAACACATATTTTGGTCTGGAGAATAACAGCGATTTGTCGTTAGGCCATTCGCAACACCGTACAGCGGCGTTGGGTTGTCGATTTTCATGTAGTCGCTGACCCAAATGGTAGGCTTGAGTACTTTTCGATACCAAAGGGGGTCTCGCACCTGCACGACTTTTTTCTAAATACGGATATCAAAGTTGCACTACTCGATGCTGGTGGTGACTACTGCAATCAACGTGTGATGTCCTTCAATCTTCGATAGGCGCTTTGAAAGGTAGTGTTCTGTTAAAGAATGCTCAAAAATCTGGCGGATAACGGATTTTCATTTACGAAATGTGGTGTTCGTTTATTCTAACAGGCCTTTCCGTAGTACGCCAAATTTAGCGCTCAGCACACGTAACTGAAAGTGCACACAAAAGGCATTCTTCAGTACGTAGACTAGAAGATCATGATTAGCTGGGTCACCAAGTGTGCCACGCTGATCCTTTCGGTTACCATGTTTACGAATAAAAATGCAGCGCACACTTATGTGCCAGAGATGACCTGGTTATTCTATATACTCGTTCCTACCATGTTACTATCTGACGACGTCAGTGGTACAGGTAGTTGGCGTTCCCGCATTCACTTTTGATGAGTCTCTATGTATCCCCGAACAAATTTGCATGACCGACGTATCTTCCAGTCACATCTTCCCTATCATTATCAGTTAATCTGGTAGGGCACATTTGGGCATGCTGCTTCTGTCTCCGGTTAGAATCCGGTCGAAGCACATACTTTTCACAAGTGGGACCCCTCTAAACCGATGTCTTCGTATACTCAATATCAGTCAGCCTACTATCTGGGAGGAGTCCTCCCTCCGATACCTTAGAAAACTCTAAGTGCACCTTTCAGAATATCGTTCATCGGAAAGTTAGAAAGAAAGGGGAGGTCGGACACCCCTACCGAACGCCACTTGAAGTGGAGTACGCTTGTGATAGTTGCCCACCCATTTGAAGAAGCTTGGGTTATTAACCAGCGTCCCAGTGTTAATATAAGCGCCGATGTATTGGTTACTGTTTGTTAGGGTAAAATTATGCACTTCATGACTGGAAACATCATACAAAGTTAGCGAACGCCCGCCGTCAATGTTTCTATCTAATCACACTTCCTCCTTCCAGATATCTTACTGGTAGATGACTTGAATTGGTGAGGACTCCATTTCGATTGCTATTTCCCAATCACTTCTGAGCGCAAAAACCAGTAGACGATTTCCATAACTCTACTATCCAATAGTAGATTTATGTAATTGTACCACTGTTACGATAGTGTCATAAGGTTGCAAAGTGTAGAAAGTGGATATTGTTTACCGTTTTGAAAGTGTCAAGTACCAATACCTTGTTTTCGACGTAGTTAGGATTCACCAGTCTTCTGTCGAGTAGGAAGCTGGCGTTCTGTGGACACCGTAGGCAATTCTCTGTGACAAAACTGAATTGCGTCGCTCTTAGTGCAAGATCTTTTAGACGTCTTCCGTCGCCCGAACCTAGCTGACATGGGCCTGCTACATAGGTGGTGTCTTCGCATACTTTCCCAGTACACCCCTACAATCCAATCGGTCTCGAAAGTACACATTGACCCAATTAATCCAATGACCCAGAAGCGTCTAGATATAGATCGAATGACAACACCAGTTCCGTCGGAGGCAACAAGCAAGGGTTGTGCAAAAATGCGGTCATTTGTTTTATTTTGATAGCACATTTGCGAGATCAACAGCAGTGAGTGTTCAGCGAATCGATTGCGCGATGTATGGGCAGTTTTTTTGTCACCTCCACCAAACTGTCTGGTTCGACGCTGGACCTGCCACTTTCAGGATGAGGTTGACGTTCGTCTTCCTCTTCTGCATCTGAGTAACTCGCGCCGAATTCCATGGCCTGCAAGTAACAACAAAAAGAGTACATCACGTTGATCCGGTTACTTCGTGCATCATCATACACAACAGTTCATCAGTGATTCTCGTCAATGTTTAACTGCTATACAATCATAAAGAAAAAGCAAGCCCTGATCAGGAAGGAAAAACAGGAGGGGAGGGGGACCTGATTGCAAAAAAAATAGCCATGTCTGTATTCAAACATTCAACATTAAGGTGCCTACGCCTTGCAAGCAAACAACCGAGACGTTGGGTAAGATGCTGACTAAACGAAGTTAGTGACGTGAATGTTATCGTTGTTTGGTCAGATTGTCTGTGAAGTAGGTGCACCTATTGATACGGGGAAGTTAGAGCAAAAAGGGAGTTGTCTCGCTGATGACGCCTTACTTTTACTATTAACCGGTGCGTAACATCAACAAGCCATTGGTGAGGATAAATAAGTCCAAGTGAGACTGTCAGTTTTTGTATTGATTACGGCTATTATGACATGGTGATCATGCGAATGATGACACTTACTTTCAAACTAATCCTCCACAGTGGCTGAGTTGAGTATTATTTAAGAGATTATCACAGAAGCCGACAAACATCGTGGTAGAGCCAAGGCTGTCTATTGGTCTTCAGATATTTACACCACAGCTTAATGTCCTTATGATGGCAGTAGTCGATACAGAAACTGGCAACCTGAGGTGCTGCACTGTACCATCAGGATACATGTCAGCAAAACACACCAATGGTTTTGAACTATATCGTCACGCATAGAATAAGCGGTCGACTATACAGAATCTTTGACTCATAATAAGAAGATTGTTAATTTGCACTTCGCTCCGATATCACCTCTGGTTGATGGGTCCACACAAGAATGAGACCAATCATGTGGTAGTGTGAACATGAAGAGATCGAAAAAAAATAAAACATAGAAGTTCTCGTCAAGTTAAGAGAATCACCGGGAGACTCATCATCACCATTTTCAGCTTTGAGCCGTACTGGCGGGGACATTGACTCGGGCCGTCCCAACAGCAACCCACGAAGTTACAAGGTAATAAGTAAGCATAATGTATAAAGAAAATGGAAAACAAGTGAGTTTCATGAAAAAGACTCGCAACTGTCTACGACAATGCCATATCACAGAGTTTCTGATCAGCGGTATGGATGGTCACGAACTCTCAAATCAGTTGGACTGTACTCGCTAAACTTGGTCAACTGAACGGTTAGTTTTCATAGGCCGTGACTACATTATCGCCTGGCCGCCTTGCAGTTTTTTCCAACCATCAGCAGCTACACGGAACGATGCGCGGTGCGGCAATCTATTGACATACGGAGTAGACGTTGTGGATATCATAAGTTCGACACACTGATTATTGTCATGGATTTTAGTCTGTGAAACACCACACGTTGAATTCCCATGAGTCTGATGTACAGATGGGGGCGGCGTGTTGATGTATTTGTTTCGGAAAGTGAACGCTGAAAGCACCCTCATTCTAAACTTAAGTAAGGGACGGAAAAAACCGGAGGCCGAATCGTAATGGATGAGACTATGACTTTTTTATCCTGGGATCCGAGGAATACTTACAAGAAATATGGGTTGAAAGAGACCTAAGAGGAGAGTTCGATGGAACAGCTAGGGTGGAGTCAGCAGTAGCATATTTTTGCCTGTTCACTCGGTTGTATATAGAAGATAGGGCGAACCGGTGTATGTTGCGTAGCGGTCAGCGCATTATGGAATTAGTAGTGTTTCGAGTATTCATAGATGTGTATGGGTCGAGGTATTCCCACTATGCTAAGTCCTCGGACGAGAGAGCAAGCAGGTATATGGACAGCAGTTGACTAGATCTATTGCCACTTTTCCCGGTAATTAATGTTAGTCATCTTCCAACTCTCAAACTGGAGTACCAGGAGACTATACTCCGTCAGACTTAACTCTGTCAGTGTGATCATCGCACTGCTCAGTTTAGCCCGACAGGTTGTCCGGATGCACAAGCTATCACATCGTGTGCGGTCTCTGCGATGATAGCTCATTAGGGTGTTCGATTTTTTCGGGTTAAGATGTTTCCATCAAAGCTGTGATAACGATGTTTCGTTGTTGCAGAATTCGCCGAATTAGCTGCTCGTACTAGATCCATACTACGATCTTATTCTCGATAGGTAAACTGTGCAAGCAATCGTAAAAATTACGGTTGTGCACCGAGATGAGATCCGTGATGCATGTACCGATGGATCCATTTGGTAAGCGACTGCAAATGAATAACAAGAAACGCCGGCACCTCGCAAGCCTGACGTTTTTAAAGCGGTCAAATATTTTCAATAGTTTCCAGCGCTTTCGTTATCGAGACAGTGTTTCAGTATCTGCCGAGCTTCGTTTCTAGGTAGTACAATAGAGCGCGCTCACAAAAACGAAAGTTTAATTAGAAGAGGATGCTTACTGTTGTGTGCCCACAGATCAAATTCCAATCCATGGAAAACTTGATGAATGTAGCACACCAATGCATGACGGCGTGGTGGACGCTATTTTGTGTATAAATGGATCCTTGGTCGCAAAAACGTTTTCTCACTATAGTGTGTCCAGCTGAATAGGGGCTGTGTGCCGTCTACTCGAGCACTGACCAACAGTTTCTGTTGCCACATCTGTGCGTGCATGTGCCCCTTCCTGTAGTCTGTTTGATCAGTTAAATGACCACATACGCAGAATGATCGATGAGTATTTCAGTTCTTGTGACTGTCCCTACTTTATGCATTTGCTTGCATGTGTCTATAACTTGCGCTTGGTATGTTCGTTATGATTCACAAGCTACCCACTAACTGTATTTTGACTGACGGGATGCAGCACACTAGAACAAATCAATCCCGGTTTCAAACACTGTACATCGATGTAGCATCCCACGGGTTCACTTTGATGTGATCAACTCTTCCAATCAACAGTGTAAACTGTATTATAGGAGGCTTCCTTCCACTTCCAACGGCATGTCCAATATCAAATGGTCGTCTTCTCAAGCCGATAAGTCAACAACAGACTGAGGAATCAAACCTTGTTGTGCTCGCCCACGTCCACCCATACATGCGTTATATACACTACAATCCGTCGGGAATCCTTGAAATCCTCCGTACACTGCTTCGGCATGCTCTTAACGAGGGGACCGAACATACATGGGTTTGGACCACAATATTATCATCTTACAGTGATCTTTAGCTCAGTCGTAGTCCTACACACGTACCATTGTGTGCTGGCAGGACAAGTATGCTCTAGAGGTTTTCAAATGGGTTCAGAACAGCAAATCGGCCGGTTCAGTATATGTACCATGGCGGAACAGAAAATAAGTTGGATATAATTGTTGTCGGATAAAAAAAATCCCGCAAGCAAGTGTGAACATCGGTTGGAGTTTTGTAGTTCATTTATTACAGCTAGTAACCTAACTTCCGCAGCTCTGAACTCACAAGAATCTGAATAGAGAAGACAATGGACTGACATTGCAAGACTTCTGTCCTGACAAATTTTGCTGCACTCTTAAGAGTGCATATTAAAGACCATTTATATATCAGTACGAGAAACCGAACAAAGTACCAGAGAAAGTCAACTGTCAGAGTTCACAATCACTGTCGCTACCATGGTAGCGACAACGCTATGAACAGTTGTTTCTGAATACATAACACAGGTTTAAACCTTCGAATGGTAACAGCTTCAGCATAGCGCAGTGTCCGCGTGTGTGACGTGGGGGTAAATAGCGCGAAATGCCTTTGTAGGATCGCGCTGGTGTTGCATCATTAAAATGTGACGTTCTGTGCGCGATCGTGCTGTCATGTGTTTGCGTGACCTGTTTTTTAGCTCACTTCGGAATATGCTCTATGACTGGTTCGCAACTGGAGCTCAGTACTGCCTATATAGGATACTCCGCATCTACAACGATATTCATAGGTAAAATTGGATTCCGCTGACTCGGATACCGGTTGTTTTACACAAGGCTTTGGAATCCGGAGCGATCTGAACAGAATGACTGGGATGACCGCACCGTACGCTCTTGCGATAGAACTAACCAAACGATGGTGGATTAGTTGGTATACATTATCGCCCTCAAAGCGAGGGCAAAGTAGCGGCTTTTTGGATAGTGTGTCGGGTCGAATTCCTACGTCAAGAGGTTGTCTGAATCGTGTAATAAACAGCCTGGGAGTAACCGTTTAGCTGTGAGGTTGTCTATAACAAGACCATCTCTTCTTGAACCATACATTCGGTACAAATACGTCAGGCCCGATCAAACAACGTGCGCATCAAATTTTGTTTA
>QNGE01005311.1:33424-45678 GCA_008508345.1 Paragonimus westermani | reverse complement strand
TCGACCGACACACCACATATCCGGCGTAAACCCGAAGGAATAAGACCGAAAGGTGTGCCAGCGGGGTCTTTCTGTCCAGCTGGCCAATGCTGGTTAGTCAGTTGATTGGCTAACAGAGAAAGGAAACCCTTATTTATCGGAAACCAAACAGAGGGAGACTGTAACGAACAAGATGTGAACTGAGAAGACAGACTTGTGAATTGTAGTGCAGGAAGCATAACAGCACAGGAGTGCATGTTAGTGCATCCCAGGGAAGATAAGGACGAAAAAACTCACATTGGACTACGAAAAGTCAGACAGACTATTCATCACACAGTACACCAACAAAGCCGAAGAAATGAACGAGTGAAAGATTGCAGACAAAAGTTTCTGAAAAGAGGGGGCGGATTAGTTGCCAAACGATGCAGTCGTTAACAGAAGTAAAGTGGATATACTGATATGACCTACCTGAACTGAGCCGACGATGTACTACGAGTACGTTGGTGACCTACTAATCCAATGAACAAGAGTGTAGTGGTTACGCCGGAGAAAACCAGACCATTACTTTGTCATCACCACACTCTGACCATGGCGTCATCTTTTCCTAGCGGCAAAATAGTTGGAACACTGGTAGAGGTTAACATCGGATTACAGCCCCGAACAGATATCATGTATCCCTACGGGAGATCGGTTCTTAAGGCACAGTTACAAAAGCGAGGAAGGTGAGTGAGGGAATTCACAAGATGATGGATAGATCAAAGGTGAATGAAGAGGTAAAATGACGTTGACGCTTGCATGGATCCTACTCACAGTTGTTTCCGAATCGCTCTGGATCATTCCTTGCAGCTATAGTTAAGCGAACTGTCAAATTCAGCCTACGGAGTCTTGGCGCCACATGGCTACTAGCCATATGTATGTATACATATGTGCGTGCGGAGATCAAGTGATGTGCCGGCTTGTAAGTCATTCAGAAATGAAAGACAACTCACTTACACTCATAAATATGCAGTCAAACAAACAGCAAACTATATTTATACTTCAAACAAACACGCTACAATAATACGAGGATTATGCCATATCAGGGAATAAACGTTCCCATTCTTGAGCTAGTTTCCCCTTAAACGATTCGGCTGAAGTAGCCTGAACCACAGACTCAGGTAGCGTGATCCATGAGCTAATGATCCTATTCATAAGAAATATCGGCTCTGATAGACGTATGAGCGCGTGACTTGCCCAGAGACAACGAGTAATCCATTGGGCGAGGCGTTTCTCTGGCTGAAAACAGACCCCCTGGAGCAACTTAGGTGAAACCAAGCGAAACTTTATACGTTTCGATAGTGTACCCACGAAGTCGTTTGCGTTTCAGTGAAGATAGATTGAGTTTTTTCATTCGGGTAACATCGTCCATACCTTTCTTACCAAAAACCATCCTGGTGGTCAACCTGTGGACCTTCTCCATGCATTTAATGTCTTACTTGAGGTATGGGTTCCATGCCTGAACGTAATAAACCAGATGCGATCTCACGGGCGCCCTACACAGCAGTATAAACATACCGGAGTCCCTGAGTTGAAAGAGGGCGACTCTAGCCTTTTTTCAGCAAACGCACGTGAGACTGCCGGGTTGAAGTTGACAAAGAGATGGATCTCCAAATCTATAACTTCATCTACCTGAGTAATCAATATACGTTCATTCGCCTTCCGGAGATAACAACGGAATTGTGTTTTTTCGGGGTTAATTAAATTAATGCATTTTTCAAAGTTATTGGAAGGTCCCAGTCCTCCAACCATGCGGTCATCATCATCATCATCATCATNGCAGCCGCACACATCACAACAACATACGGTCACGTCACCACGACCTATGGCACCGATGGTTCCCTTGATTACCGCGTGCTTTCACTTGCGGTCGCGCAACAACTGCTCGTTGAACTTTCGGACGCCCCTACGAATCGTATTCCTCCAGACCGTCCGGTTCAACGCCAACCCCCCCAACATTTAAAATCAATGTTACAACGTGAAAGACTTACCTGCACAACATCCTGGTATCTCCGCTTCTGAACACCATGAGTTCGCTTTCCTGATTTCACTTGCCCGTACAGCAGCTGCTTCGGGACACGGTCATCGCTCATTCGTCGGACGTGACCGAGCCAACAAAGCTGATTTAGCATCAGCATGGCTCCCATCCCGTCCATGTCTGCTCGCCGCGGTACCCCAGTGTTCGGAACCATGTCTGCCCACCGAATACCTAAGATGCGTCTCAGACATTGCACGGAAGCAACTCAAATAGCTCACGTTCCGTTGACACAATATCCACGTCTCATTGCTGTACGGCAGTACAGACAGCGGCAGACACACAACTTGATGGTCATTTTCAAGTTATGGTTCTTCCAGACACGTCTTTCAAGACGTCCGAAAACAGCACTAGCCCTCGCCCCACGAGCTCTAAACTCGCGGTCCACGAACAGATCGGTGAGCAAAGCGATACCCAAGTAGCGAAAATTCGCGCAGCTATTGACAACGTCCCCACTGATGCGGATTTGAAGTGAAGGTGCGGAAACAGCACCTCCACCAGGAAAAGACCAAAAGAAGGAAAACATCTTACTTGTGTTGATATCCCAACCAAACTTTGATGCAGCCGAAGCAAAGGTTGTAGCCGGACGTTGCAGTTTTTCTTCACTGTGCAAGCAATGCGCTGTCATCCGCGAAAAGAAGCATGCACATCGTTGAGGCGTGACCGGGTTGGGGCGTGGAAAGGTCGGATATTCAACGGACCTCTGTCTGTCCGGTACTCGACCTCAACACCATTTTCTCCAGAGTCCTGAGAGGCAGTTGTTACTATGGCAACCAAATACAAACTAAATAGGGTTGGAGTTGAAGTGCAATCCTGCTTCAAGCCAGTGACGATGTCAAAATCCTCAGAGGTTGATCCATACGTTTGTACTTTCGCCCTCATGACAACACACAATAATCTTATCATACTGACGAAATTACTCGGATATCCATAATTACCAAGCACCGTCCACAGCGCTTCGCGGCTTACGGAATAGAAGGCCTTGGTGTATTCCACGAACAGAGCATGCAGAATGTGGCTCCTTTCCCGGCACTTCTCCTGAAGCTGTCGAGCAGCAAACGCCAGGTCGATATTACTCCGACTCGCCCAGAATCCACACTGCTCCTCGGGAACATCGACCTCCAAAACGTTCGCATTCAATCGGCTCCGGAGGAATCTGGCAAGCACTTTCTCTGCGCAGCTGAGAAGACCGATACTCCGTGAGCTATCGGCGCACTGCTTGCTACCCTTGCCTTTGAACAAGGATACGATAAGGGCGTTCTTGAAGTCTTGCGGCATGTCTTCGTGCTCCCTGATGGAATGAACCAGCTAGAGCAAAGCGTGTTCCAACGCTGACCGACCATTCTCCAGCTTCTCACCTGACAGCCCATCTTCGCCTGCAGCCTTCTCGTTGGGCAGTTGGCCAATCGCCAGTGCAACTCCAACAAATCCGAGACGAGAGCCAGTGAACATTTGCTGTTCCGTTTCGGCAGACTGTTCACAGCCACCCAATCAAATGTAGCAGAGCAGTTAAGCAGGCTGCCCAAGTGTTTACGCAAGACTTTCAGGATTTCCCCGGCTGGCTGCAAGAATAGTCGGTATCCAAGTTTATTAGTGCTTTAGTAGACTGCGTAGATGGACCGAAGATCGTCCTAAACGAATCTTAAAACTTCTTGTGTTGCCGACGATCTGCGAAACTCTGCGTATGCTCGCCCTGTTCCCTCCACCAGTTTTCCTTGATTCCGCGAACACGCTCAGCCAGTTGGCCAAGGATACTCCGGAACCTAGCCTTCTTTGCTCCATTGACCGGGTCTATTGTAGATGTGACGAGCGCGGCGTTCTTCTCTCGTACCAACTTGGAGATAGCCACGTTGTTTTCATCAAACTAGTCCCGGCGTTTTTTGCGCTCCACACCGATCGTCTCAGTGGCTGCTGCCGTAGTCTGGTTCTTGAGTTGTTGCCATATACCATCGGGGGTAGTGGACACAGGGCGTTGTGCAGAGGAGCGACGGTTGAAAGTTGAAAGGCAGTCTTCGTTTTGGAGTTCTCCAGCCGTCTGATATCCAACTTCTGCCGTTGTCCCAAAGATCTACAATAAACAGGATTACATACATGTATAAACGTTTTGGTGTTGTCCAGCCTATGGTCTGTGCTACATTCAGCGCCGCGCACCTCCCGCGTGTTGCGCACTTCAGAAATGTCGAGCTGCCGCACGATCACGCAGTCAAGCAAATGATAGTGACAACTTCGTGGATGAGTCCACGTCGTGATGTCGCTCGCATCCAGCTGGAATCGGGTGTTTGTGGCAGCCAACTCGTGAGGAGCACACAGATGCAGCAGACGATCACCATTCTCTCTGAGTGAACCGAGGGTGTTAGGCCCGAGGACTCACGGCCAGGTAACCGAGTAGCGCCCAACTCGAGCGTCGAAGTCACCCACAAAACAAAGTCGGTCATTCACCGGCGCCTACCGAATTGTGGCAAAGAGCTGACCATAGAACTGGTCCATTGTATCATCAGTGTGACACATAGTTGGATCATAAGCGCCAATAAATGTGGCACACTTACTTAGACCGAGTCGCAGACGCATGGACAGCATTCGAGGGCTGATGACGTGTGGTGTGCCTATCATCTAAGTATTGATGCGATAAGCGACTGATAAACAGACACCACGCGCCCTAACCACGTCTGTCGGGTAACCTATTCAGTAGAAGGTGTATCCAGCGCCTGCTTCCCGCAACTAAGCTTGATCTACAAGCCTTGTCTCACTCAAGGATGTCACGTCGATCTCACAGAGATGCTGTTCAATAGAGGTCAGGGCGGTGCACCGTTCCGGTCGTTCTGTGGCGCTGCGTCGATCCAGCAGCGTGTGCAAGTTCCACGTCACAATGTTAAGCGTCTCAAGTCCGCGGGCTTGTTTCATGTCGGCCTACGGAGTGTAGCGTTTTGTATAGCACGATTCTAATTGTTTCCCACATTTTTCACCTTCTTCAAATTCACATGTACACTCGTTTAAATCACGTGAGTTGATTAAATTAACAAAATACACGCTTCCAAGGTCGCGAGCCCTGTGTTCCCCCTCTGCGTTCGTTGTCACGTGTGTGTACGGATTTTGGAAGAGTTAACGGCTAACGGAATCCCCATTTATTTCAGCACATTTCCAAATTCATCGGTCTTCAGAACTATCTCTGTTGTGACTTCTAGAGTTACGTAGAATCATACGACAGATCGATTGGATACTTCACCTCGTGTGATGGAACTCTAACCGACGCACCTTCACGAACTACTGAGTCAGCTGTATTCATTTTTTATCACTTCTTGATTTCGTATTCACACCTGAACTGTATATGGCGTTTAGATCCCCTACATAATTTGGTGAGCCCGGATTTCTTTTCGTTTTGCCCATTGTACATATATATATATAATTTTTGGTTCCGTTATCGCTAAGCTCAGAACTCCCAGTGTTTTTGCAATGATTTCCGATTTCGATGCTTGTTTGTTCTCCGAAAACGCTATTAATCTTAAATTACCTGCGGTTGGTATTTCCAACCCCAGCGTTTCCGTAAGATTACTTCCCAGGCCACCATGTTCTCTTACGTCGCTACACAGTTGCCCACTGACATCGCCTCCGAGGTAATTGTTATACTCGACCCCATGCCAGACGATTTACCATATGATAAGCTGAAGACTGCTATTTTAAAGCGTACCACGGCTTCAGACGAAGCCAAGCTGCAACAGTTGCTTCTTGGTATCGAGTTAGATGATGGCACCCCTTCTCAATTACTCTGCCACATGAGATCTCTGGTTGGCGATAATAACATAGGCGACTCCATCCTCAGGCAACTATGGACGAAAAGCCTCCCGCTCAATACTTCCGTTATTTTGTCCGTCTAAGATCCTGACACTCCACTAGGAAAGTTAGCGGAAACGGCAGACAAATTTCATGAATGTTTCTTCAAACTTTCCATCAGCCATGTACGTGACCCTTCCCCTCGCACAGACCCACAACAGGATACTCTCGACAACCTCCAACGCCAGGGGTTTTAGCTGGTTTTACTGTGAATAACTTAGCTGGACACCTTATGAAGGGTAGAAACTACCCACGCACCCGATCCCGATGTCGCTCGCGACCTCCCACTTCCAAATTCCAAGCCTCTGAAGTCTGTTATTACCAAAAACGTTTCGGTGACAGTGCCCGCAGGTGCACCCAGCCCTGTGCATATGCCAGCCCCTCTCTCAATAGAAATGCGGATCAGGGAAACGACCTGGCCAGCCAGTAATGGCGACGGCTGTCACTGGCCGATTCAGCGGTCTTTTTTTACGTCTACGACAACTCCACTGGACTACGTTTTCTCCAGGTAAATTCAAACGCTACCTCAAACCCGTGGATTACACCCTACAGGCGGCTAACAATTCTAAAATCGCGACCTATGACGAACACCTGTTGACGGTGGACCTCGGACTACGTCGAAATTCCCTTAGATATTTATTATTGCCGACGTTCAACACGCAATCATTGGCGTCGATTCCCTCACAAAGTACGGTTTGGGTGTTGACCTCAATCGCCGGAAGCTGGTAGACAACACCACTACTTTGTGCGCTCAAGGTGAAGCCACCAACATCAATTCGATTGGGCTTCGAATGGCTTTACCAGAGGTCAACCAGTATACCGTTCTACTGAAACAATTTCCCGGAGTCTACCAGCCAACAGCCAACACCACGGCGCCGAAACACGATGTTTTCCATCACATCAGCACCCAAGGACCACCCAGGTTCGCGCGTCCACGTCGGCTGCCGCCGGAGAAACTGAAGATCGCCAGAGAGGAATTTGCGGAAAGGCTGCGGCTCGGAATCATTCGTCCTTCGAACAGTCCGTGGTCATCGCCTTTACACATGGTCCCCAAGAGGACGACGGGAGATTGGAGACCATGCGGCGACTACCGAGTGCTAAACAACGCAACTGTGCCGGACTGCTCTCCCATTCCGCATATCCATGATTTCTCCATCGGCTTATCTGGGAAAACAATATTTTCCAAAGTAGATTTAGTCAAGGCATATCACCAGATTCCCGTGGCCCCCGATGACATCGTCAAGACGGCGATCACAACTCCATTCGGCCTATTCGAATTCGTTCGTATGCCCTTCGGCCGGAGAAACGCCGCACAAACATTTCAACGCTTCATCGACCGAGTCCTTCGTGGACTGGACTTTGTGTTCTTCTACATCGATGACATACTGGTCGCCAACAGTAACGAACGGGATCATCTGTCTCACTTGAAGTCTGCCTTTGAGCCTTTGAACCACTACGGCGTCATCATCAACGCAACAAAATGCATATTCGGTGCCTCTTCCATTGAATTTCTCGGTCATTGCATCGACAAAGACGGCATCAGACCGCTACCGGAGAAAACCAACGCTATTCTGGATTATCCATTACCACAAACTATAAAAAGCCTCCGTCGATTTTTGGGGATTGTCAATTACTATTATCGCTTTATTCCCAATTGCTCCGGCATGCTTAACCCATTGACTGATCTGCTGCAAAATAATCCCAAAATGTTCGTCTTTGCTCCAGAAGCCACCACCGATTTCAATTCCGTCAAGCATGCTCTGGCTAACGCCACATCCATCGGCTGTTTGAGTACTGACGAACATGCACGGCTAGTTCTAAAGACCGACGCCTCTCAGTGCGCTGTCGGTGCGGTCTCGCAGAAAATCATCGGCGATGAAATCCGACCGCTATCCTTTTTCTCCCAAAAGCTACAATCTGCCCAAACGAGGTATAGCACCTTCAGCAGAGAATTGCCAGCTATGTACCTTGCCGTCAAGCATTTCCGGCATGTGTTGGGAGGACGTCAATTCACCATCCTCACGGACCACAAGCCGCTAACACACGCTTTCAACACTTCCCCAGACAGATACTCCCCGAGAGAAACCCGCCAATCGGATTTTCTCACCCAGTTCACGACGGACATCTGCCACATAGATGGTCATAGCAACCTGGTTGCAGATGCTTCATCTCGCGCACACATTCATCACTTAGCAACATTCCCCATCGATTTAGAAGCCATAGTGGCGGCACAACAAAACGACGAGGAATTCAGTGAACTGCGCTCTCACGAGTCTCTGAAATTCTTTAAGTTACCGCTCGTCCACTGCGACTCCAAAATTTACTGTGACATCTCGACCGGTAAACCTCGACCTTATGTCCCCTCTAATTACCGGCGAAATATTTTCAGCCATTTCCAATCTATCTCCCATCCTAGCATCCGGTCCACCGTCAAGCTAATCACCGACCGTTTTGTCTGGCCAATCATGCGCAAGGACATACGTGAATGAGCTAACCATTAATTATTCTGTCAGCGAAGTAAGGTACACCGCCAAACCTTCACCACACCTGGCACTTTCATTGTACCTGACGCCCGCTTCAGACACATTGTAGGCCCACCTCCACCTTTGAACGGCTTCACGCATTTGTTGACGTGCATTGATCGTTTCCCAGGATGGCCGCAAGCGACGCCCATACGCGACATCTCAGCCGAGGACGTCGCACGGACGTTTATGGAAACCTGGGTATTCTCTGTCGGCGTACCTACCTCCATCACTACTGATCGCGGTTCCCAGCTCACATCCACGCTGTTTCACGACCTGCAGCACTTACTCGGCTGTGAACACTACCGAACAACCGCCTATCACCCAGCATCAAACGGCCTAGTAAAACGTTTTCATCGTCAACTTAAAGCTGCCATCCTTGCTACGACATCTGACTCAAACTCGTCAGAAAACCTACCACTCATTCTGCTTGGCACCCGTAACACCGTCAAAGAAGACATCGGCTGCACCCCGTCTGAACTCGTCTATTGCAGTACGTCACGCCTACCAGGTGAAATGTTCACGTATGCTAGAACCACTGGCGAGATAGACCCAACGTCATACGTCACCCGTCTGAAACTACACATGAGCAGTTTAAAGCCAACCCCGACGGAGACCACCCCGAAGCAGACTCAAATGCACGAAAACTTGCGCAATTGCCCCTTCGTGTTTGTCAGAGCTGACGCACAAAAGAGGTCCCTCCAGCCACCTTATGACGGCCCGTTTAGAGTGCTCGAACGCCAAGATAAGCATTTCATCATCAGCCGTAAGTGCACTCGCGATTCAATAAGCATTGACCGCTTAAAAGTGGCCTACGTGAGCCCTACGGCCTTGCCTCCTCCTCCTCCTCCTCCTCATCCTGCTGTGACTACCTCTTCCTCCCATCCGGGTCTTCCGACTCAATCCATCCCACACACCCCAAAAACACCTTAAGACACCACTATTCCTGTTGAGGACGTGCAATTCCTTCATCTCTCTCCACCACAAACACGTTGCGCACGACCGCACAAACCACCTGTCCTTTTTGCACACTACTTACAGTAAGGTCATTCATCTTCTTTTCGAGCGTTTTCATACCCTAACTAACGCTTTAGGGGAGAGTTCTGTAGCGTTTTGTACAGCACGATTCTAATTGTTTCTCACATTTTTCACCTTCTTCAAATTCACATGTACACTCGTTTAAATCACGTGAGTTGATTAAATTAACAAAATACACGCTTCCAAGGTCGCGAGCCCTGTGTTCCCCCTCTGCGTTCGTTGTCACGTGTGTGTACGGATTTTGGAAGAGTTAACGGCTAACGGAATCCCCATTTATTTCAGCACATTTCCAAATTCATCGGTCTTCAGAACTATCTCTGTTGTGACTTCTAGAGTTACGTAGAATCATACGACAGATCGATTGGATACTTCACCTCGTGTGATGGAACTCTAACCGACGCACCTTCACGAACTACTGAGTCAGCTGTATTCATTTTTTATCACTTCTTGATTTCGTATTCACACCTGAACTGTATATGGCGTTTAGATCCACTACAGGGGCACTGAAGCCTGATTGAGCATAATATGCTCAGGGGTTCTTGGTTGAGGGAAAGTATGAGTGTCAGTGTCTGGCAATAGCATATTTTCGCCTATCCACCCTGCGACCCCATATATCCTGCGTGACAGCCGATGCAGTAAGATATTCGCAGCATTTTCTAATGTCATTGTTTGTATGGGCTTTAGATACTATCAGGACATCCAAACCTGTGCAGGGGGGCGATTAGAGCCCTCAACCACATTCCATGGCTCAAAAGCATGTACCGCAGGGCAGCAGGTGACACAGGCGCGCACACATGCAGACGCGACAGCATCAACCACCTAGAAGAGGATCGACAGCCATATCAAAAGAGATCCAGCGCACTCACAGGAACAGTAAAACTGTACAGACGATCCTTGCACAGTCATTTCAGGCAAAAGCAAGCATCTTGCACTACGGAGCCAGAACACGGTCAGCACGCAAAACGAATGTCTATATACATATGCACATACATAAATATATATATATGCATATGCATATATGTGTACACCTTCATGTATGTGCGAATATATATGCACGTGTGTATATAAAAATGCTTATATATAAGTTTATCCAGGGAAGCACATATGTGTTACCCTACAATCCGATCTTGAATAACCAGTTGCCTAATGAGAAAATTGCGCTTCAAGGTCTTTCGGTGGAAATTTTCAAATTTCGAATCCAGGATTTGGTGAAGGCCAGTGCCTGTTGACGTACTGATGCTTGACTGGTGTGATCCGGAGATTGACCAGACTGCGGTTTCTGTTGATGTGTTCAGTGGTGTTCTAAGGGTAGGGACAGAAGAAAAGGAATGTCAAAACCTGGCTGGTCATAATGGCAGGAACCAATCATACTTCGGTCAGAACGGAGTAGGCAAAAGTTGGTTTCAATATTTGTCTAGCTCTCTTTTAAACATATCTACGCTCTCAGTCTCAATGATCTTTGCAGGCAGCTTGTTCCACGAGTTGACTACCCTGTCAGTGAAGAAGTTATATCGGACAGCCAATCGTGATCTTGTTTTCTTGACTGTGAACCTATGGCCTCTCAAATCTCTGTTTTGACGCATCTCGAATAAACCTGCCATGGGGCTTGTTCCAGCGTGGAGGGTAATTTCGTACATTTCAATAAGGTCTCGTCTTACCCGCCTACGTTCGAGCGAAAATAAGTTCAACGAAGTTAGTCGGTATTGGTAGTTTGGACCCTTCATACCGCATACCATACGTGTGGCGAACTTTTGTACTTTTTCGAGGGCGGCCATATCCCTTTTGAGATATGGTGCCCAAGTTTGGACACAATATTCCAAGTGGGGGCGAACTATAGCCGAGTACAGTGGAATGAACACCGCTGAACAGCAGTTAGCGATCGCCGATTTCAGTCGATATAACGCCCGCCGCGCTTTCGTCGCGGGTGCGACACACTGAGCAGATAGAGCAAATGCACTAGTGACTTGGATAACCAAGTCTGTTGTTTGCTGCTTAGTTGTTAGTTCAACTGTATGTCCATATGCATCCCTTAAATAACTGGGCGTTGACTGGAGAGCTTTGGCGAGGATATGACTCTTAAGAACGTTCAGCGGTAGAACCCACTTTATTGTCCATTCGCAAATCCTCAGAATGTCCCATTGGAGAGCGGTCGAATCCGAAGAACACCCGACCAGCTTTTTATCGTCTGCATACAGATAACATGGGCAGGCTAAGTCGTTGGTCAGGTCGTTCACGTATACCAGGAAAAACAGAGGGGCGAGGATTTATCCCTGAGGAACTCCACCTAACGGAAAACCTTTGTCTGACAGCATCCCTCTTACTCTCACCCTATATGACCTTCCAACTAGAAAGACCTGCATCCATCTGCAGATTCTAGTACAGATTCCAGCTTGTCGGGGTTTCCAGCATAGAAGCCTGTGGTTGACAGAATCGAAGGCATTCTGAAAGTCCAGGTTGCACACCTCGACCTCTTCTCCTTTATCCAGTTCCTCCGTGACATTGTCTAAAAACGTCAGCCAATTGGTAAGACAAGATCTCCCTCTTAGGAAACCATGTTGAGGAGCTCTGAAGAATTTCTGTTCACAGAGAAACTTGCAGATTCTCTCTCGTAATATTCGTTCGAAAATTTTGCTGACAACACTCGTCAGGCTTACCGGTCGGTAATTACCAACTTCTGATGTGTTACCATCTTTGAAGATGGGAATTACAATGGCTTCTTTCCAGTCTCTCACCACTGTCCCTGTTTCTAATGTGAAGTTGAACAGTTGGGCAAATGGTGACGCCAACAATTTGGCCAGAGGTTTTAGGACTGCCGG
>QNGE01005311.1:0-32747 GCA_008508345.1 Paragonimus westermani | reverse complement strand
GGGAATTGGATACCTATCGGGAGTGGTTGCGTTGTTCAACGCTGGATAGTCGCCGCACGGGCGCCAGTCGTTGTCAGTCTTTTTAGGCACCATGTGCAATGGCGAGGCCCATAGGATATTGGACGGACGGATAATGCCGAGTTGGAGCATATGCTCGAATTCGGTTGGGGCAATTTTGAGCTTTTCGGGAGCTAAGCGGCGTGGACGACATCGAACTGGTGGCCCTCGTGTGACAATTTGATGCGCGACGTCGGTTGTCACGGCCGGTAGTTCGTTAGCGGGGCGGATCAGTTGAGCGAATTCGGATGAAAAAGTTTCCCGTAAGGCTCGCAAACTAGGAGATTGGCTAGTATAGGACTGATCACAGCCGCGTGTGATTGCTTAACCTGAACGTTTAGCTTTGTCGAGGTATCGATCAGACGTGATCGACGTGCGTAGAACAGTAAATCAAAATGTCGGAGGGAGTCGATACCAACGATATGGAATGGAATATCGGCCACGAGAAAAACCCAGGGAAAATCGCGTCTAAGGCCAAAGTTTGAATTCAGCAGCCGACGACCGAAGGTTTTGATGGGCATACCGTTTGCAGCTCGGAGAGTAGTGCCGGATTCTGATCGCGCATCCATTACTGAATGCGGGATGACACTAACCTCCGCTCCTGTGTCTATTAAAAATTGGAGGTTAAATCTTTCAGGAAAAAAAGGCGACTGCTATTTGACTGGCCTGTGGCTGCCGTCGCTAGAACACGCCGGCCTGCTAGTTTAAACGCTTGTTACCACGACGGCTACGTGGCGATCGGCATCGTCTAGCGTTTTCGCCAAACGTCTCATGATAACAGCAAACACTGCCGGTTTTTATTCCGGGCGGTGATCAGGCGCGCGTTGGAGGAATTCTAGACGGTGACCTACTGCGCCGAATGCTGGCACGCAGATTAGCCAGTTTACACCACAATCAAGCTATCTCGGCGTTTTTTTCTGAGGGTTTGTGTTCACGGCATTCCAATGAGTTCCGCAGGCTTTCTATTTCGGCGTCCTTTGTGGCCAACAAATGATCCACCGGACTGTTCGAGTTAACTATCTGCCTAACTACTGCTGGCTGCCCTGTGCCTCGGAAACGCTGATGTATTGCGTCGGCCGAAACCGCAAGGTCACTTAACGAACGTGAGGGTAATACGGAAAGTAGCCACTGTGTGTACTCAGGCAATCTTTGAATCCATAACTCTTGCAAAAACGACTCAGGCAGCTGTGATTTACCTGCTATCTGTCGCACCTCTCGAAGAAGAACCGACGGCTTCTTGTTCCCCAACTGTAGTCGTTGGAACAGTTGTTCAAACGCAATTTATCGGATGGCTGTGTTTCCTTAAGAATCGTCTGCTTAGCGGACTCATAAAGATCGGCTGTCCACCCCAGTAAGATATCACTAATCAGGGTCAGCATATCTTGGGGAAGATGCGATGTAAGCTGCGAGAACTTGTCCGAGTTAGTTGTTATGCCCCGGTTGCCGAACTCTATTTCCAACACAGCAAACCACAGCTCTGAGTCGAGATCCCCAAAAACGGGAACAGCTAGCGTGATCAGCGACACCGAAGACGAAGATTCGGACTTGACCTCCCCAGTGTCCATAGCGCCCGAGCGAATGGAAATGATATAAATATATATATGTGCTATATATATACAATATACGCACCCAAAAAGTGATGACGGGGAAAATGAACTGAGGTACACACTGATATATATATATATATCCTAAACGGGCTCACTAATTTGTAGAGTTCAGACGGGCTATGGCCGATCAATTACGAACAACGCAACGAGTAGACGAAAAATATATTGTCGACACGTAAAATCGACGAGAGCGAGCGAAGAGCGAGATGAAACGCTGACACAGCAAAACGTCACGCGAGCAGGCACCGGAGCAGAAACGTTCGAGTGCGCGGGTGGCCTGCCGGTAACCATACTCGTTCAAACAAACGTTTAAGCGCATACAAAATCTGGGGGAAGGGAGAGAGTACAAATGCTAACTGTAACCTCAACGCAGTTAGCCACAAACAAATAGGGTCGTTACAACAGCTCTCTTGACCCCAGGAAGAACTCATGGCTTTTGCCCTCTTCTTGCGACTTGTTTCTGAGGGACGTGCTTATCTGTAAGAACCCGGATGTTATCGACGTGGGAAGTCAGTTTCTTTTCATGCAGAGATGTCTGAAAACTCAGTGAATCCGAAGTTATATCGAGTTTCATTAAAATGGTACAAATAATCTTGTCAGAAATGCGCGAAATACCACACATCTTAATTTGTCTTCCAGAATAGCGTTCGCACTTAACTCAGTGACACGTACTATCAACGCACAGTCGACGATACACAGCCGTTTGCTCGTTTGGCAGCCTATATATTTGGACAGACGCGTGATGAAATGCAGAAATAACTCTGTGAATATATGTATTATATATGCTTATGAATAGAGAATTAAAAATGGTCAGGTAATAAATATACACATCAACCCACAATTTCGTGGACTTCGGCCGATATGATCTTACATGCACATGTATGTGCGTATAGGTGAATATATACAGTTGTCACCATGCAAATAACGCATACACTTTGTTTTTTACGTGTAAACCTACACCTTTAGATTGAGAAATTTATAATTATTTGCCGTTCACACGCAAGCAAACTCCAGTGCCAACAGACTTATCCAACGACCATCCAGAAAATTTGAAAGTTCAAATGTTTTTTGAAGGTTATGACAGGAAACAAGCTCTTCTTCTGGTGTATAACTACACTACTGAAGCAGGCAAGACGAACGTTCTGGCTTGGTGTACCCGAAACACACGTCCCTGCTAGCACCAATTAGGGATTGAATTAAGGGTGAATTAGAGCTGTTTAGGGGTAATTTAGGGTTGTTTCATTTTGACCAATAGTGCGTCGATGGATGAAAATATATCCAATCCCTTGCTCGTCATTAATCAGGTCGTTTATATAATGTATGAAGTACATAACACAAAGGAATGGCATTAATAATCAGGAAATGCTCGTTGTACGGATAAACTCGCTCATTGTTTATCCGAACTCGAACCGCTTCAACTATTCAGGCGCGCCGCGTTCGAGTTTACGCCTAACTTAGCGCTTCTGTTTCTTTTCAGGTTTGCGGAGGTTGCTTTTATGTCTGAGCAGTACCACGATGACGGTGAAGTAAGAGAAATTATTTCATTCATCATAGCAATAGTAGTTTTCGAAAACGTTAGCCAGCCGTTCCACCATTTATCGGAGTGTGCAGCGATTGCTTGCACTTCTTAACCGTAATGTACAAGAATCGTTGGAAAATGCAGACGTTTGCAAACGCTCTCCGACTTCTATGGCGTCCGTACCGGAACGCACATCACAACCGCTTTGTGAAGACAAGTTAAACTTTCCAAATGCAAACGACTGATTTAAGATGTACTAGACAGCTCAGCATAAACTGGTGTGCAAGATCCGGAAGCTGATCCTCCTAAGGCTAGCGTTGTCGATCGCCTTCGAAACTGGGCAGCTTCCAGCAGCACTCCTAAAGTGCAGGTGACACGACTTTTGCGTATCTTGAAAGAAAGTATACCGGAGTTACCCAGTGATGCCCGAACGTTGTTGTCGACACCGAGAAGTTCGTCGATACGTGACGTTTATCCAAGCGAATATGCCCCTTTGGGGTTGGCTAAGGGCATTGTGAATGCTGTCCTAGGCAGTCGACTACAGCATGTGACGTCCGTAAGAATCCAGCTGAATATTGATGGTTTATCACCATCGAACGCAGGAAAGTTAACAATATGGCCTGTGCTCTGTCGCCTGGATGAGCCGATGGTAACCGAGCCGTTTGTGGTTGGTGTTTATGGAGGTGGCAAAAACCTGAAGATGTCAACGTATATCTTTTGAACACACTACAAGAACTGCACGATGCGTTAAGCAGTGGCATAAAGATAAACAATGTTCCCATTACCGTCTGTTTGAAAGCGGTGAATTGTGATACACCGGCTCGCTCGTGTGTTAAACAGGTGCGCGGGCATGGTGCATACTACGGCTGTGATAAGTGTGACCAGCGAGGTGTATACTGCGAACGAATAGTAACGTTCTTGTCGCAAATTGGTTCGCTTTGAACGGATGCATCGTTTCGCATCGCACACCCAAAGTCCTTCTCTCCGTTTATGTCTCTACCGGTCTATATGATTTCCACTTTTCCCATTGACTATAGGCATTCGGTGTGCCTGGGCGTTGTCCGTCGTATGATTAACAACTGAATGTCGGTACCGATCTTCAGGAGCATTCGCGTAAGCTCGCAGGTACTCTAACGGGTAAACGAACGGATTGTATTATGTCGGAAAAGCCTATCTTGTGACTTTCCCCGCAAGTGCCGAGGTCTGACAGACTTTAAGACCTGGAAGGCTACTGAATGCCGACAATTTTTATTGTACATCGGACCGGTGGCCTTGCGGAATATTTTGGACAGTGATAAGTATACCAACTTTTTAGATTTGTCTGCTGCTATATACATATTATGTCACCCCACGTTCAGTGTTACTCATTGTGACTTTGCGAAACAATTAATGCACGTATTCGTATCCAATTATCGTAAACTGTATGGTCAGGCAGAGATGGTATACAATGTGCATTCGCTGGAACACCTTGCGGATGATGTGGCCACACATGGTTCATTGGATAACTTTTCTGCTTTTCCGTTTGAGTCTTTCATGTACAGATTGAAATCTATGCTGCACGGGCCGACGCGTCCAGTGAGACAATTGTACAAACGTTTATTAGAAAGGTCTGCTGCTGCTCCTGTCGAAGTCGTTCATTCTGATGTTGGTACACCCATCAGTTGTCCTGCTGTACCTGGATGCGCGATGTTAATGAAGGGTTCCGTTTTGTTTACAACCACTCCCCCGAACAATGTGGCTCTCATTAATGATGTTCCCTGCATAGTTGTCGACATAGTTAACCCTAATTCTGAGGATTGCACTGTGAGTTACCGCCCCTTTACCACGCTCCTACCTCTCTTCACCCACAGTTTCTCCTCTCACTATTTGCATATGTACATTGTCAAAGATTTATCATCAGACATTTTAACAGCAAGTGCGTCTCGTATTGATGCCAAAGGTTTACTCTTCCCGTTTCGTTCACGTTATGTATATATACCCATTTTACACTCCTGTAAATAACATCATTTGTAATTAAATACAGTTTCCCTCGAGACTTATAGCATTTTGTTTCATCTATCACGTGTCCCCCGCAAATGTTGATGAACTTCTACTTCAGATGTACAGCGTTGTCACTTTTCTGGAGGATGGTGAACCTTGCTGCGCAGTGCTCAGTTCCACGTGGATAGAGGGCGGCGTAGCATCGTGGCCAAATTACCCCTCTCTTCAGTTTACCACAGCTGTGCGGGACCATTGGGTTTCCCCGCCTGACTCCGCAAAGATATCAGTAAGAGTAATCAGCACAACAGGTAACGATTTCATGATCATGTCTTATGTTTCTAGGCGACTACTTGCGAACACGTCGTTATGCCAAGAAGGCAGAGGTCACATCTGATGTGGATTCGTCCGATGTAACTGTGCGCATGGGAAAACGAAGTCAAAGTGCCAGGTAATGCCGATGTGCCTTTGAATCCTATTGGTTAATAGTAAGCTTCCTACGAAGCTTCTCTCGCAGTCATTATCCGAGGACTCCGATAGCTTTTCGCCCATGCGTGCTACTGGTGCCACAACAGCGATGTATCCGGCGTTCGTCTTGGACGCAAGTGGCTGTTCGGGAAAGCAGAAGTTCCACAAACTCGCGCCTTCCATTCAAGGCGTTCCAGTCACCCTTTTCCGCAGTCCCGTTACTTCATCCCTGAGCATTCCCACACTCCACCGTTCCAACTCTCTTACTGCGGCGTCTTGTCTAGCGGTTACTCCAATCCGGCCTCATTCAGCCGTCCCCACTTCATCTTCCTGCCCACTTTTTGACTCTTTCCCAATCATTTGTCCTCTTAATCCTACGCCACCGCAAAGGTTGCCACAGCCGTCCACAAGTTCATCCGTCTCACCTCTGGCAACATCTTCACCGTTAAAGGAAGCTACTGTTTCTTCATAACTATCAACGATGATGCAAATGCTACAAGAATTACTGAAGGATATGGCTGTTGATTTTATCAAGGTTTGTTGCGCTATTCTGAGATTGCTGAGCTTTGCTTGATGTTGAAAGGTGGCCCTCCGCTTTGCTCTCTTCCCCAAATGAGTTACATTACACATCCTTGTTCTTGCACAACCTAATTTGACCGTTTCCCTTAATCCTATCTAGTCCGAGCCTTGTAAACTTCCAAGTACCGAAATTAGACATTTTCATTCCATATTTTTTCTCGAGCACCTTATGATTCCCGTCATTTCTCGATGCATGAACAGTCGTTTTGCTCTGACCAAACCACTGACAAATTGTTCGAGTGAGCTCAACCCGGTTTGTCGTCCACTATTGTTGATCGGTGCCTGGTTGACAATTTGTTTTGCGGGCACATTCTTTCTTTGATTTCTGAGGATTTTCACATTCGAGGTGAGAGACAAGTTTCTTGTACATTGATTCAATTAGTACCGTATTAAATCCAGTTGTTACGAGTGCCTTCTCGTTTACCGTTTAGAGGATAGGTTACCTCTGTCGTCGAATATTGAAAGGCACTCATTGAATCAACAGATTACGCGTAAATCGGTGTGGACTTGAATCGTTAGCAAACGATTCAATAATGGCCATTTTGAAGGGACGTCCCCAGCAACGTCGACTATTCCCCGATTTGTACTTTCAGGGTCAGGCTGTTCTTGAAATCCGCGCACATGCTCTACCCGTGAACACTGCAGCTGCTCTCCGTGAGCTGGAAGACAATATTCAGAGACAATCATGTCGAGGAATTGTGGTAAGTATACGAGTAACGCTTCGAACACTGTTAGATGGACCATCTGAAATCCATGAGTGCTCCGTCCGCAAGGCTACTGCTTCGCCGTTGCATGAGGGAGACAACAGGATCCCAGCTAGCCGTGGAAATGACTTACACTGGGGGAAGAAATAAAATCTCCTTTAAGGACTCCATCTTATGGTGTGTAACAAAAGGTTAGTGCAGTGTAAAAGTAATTCAATATAACTCAAACACAGAAGCAGTCCTATCTCAGGAGGTGGACAGGGAAACCGGGCGGAATGAACTAAAAAAGTGGATGCGGTGTTGGTTTTATGACGCCCGTGACCGTGAAGGGAAGTGTCGGATAAGAAAGCCACCAAGAAGAGAAGAAGTAAACCTCGAACGAAATATGATTTTCATTTTCAACCGCGTTCAGTTGTGCACACCCAAGGTCTTAATCCATTGTTCTATCACTTGCTATGAGGACAGGTTTGTAACCAATAAGAGTGACGTGAATGGGATATTATTGAACCTCAACCTGTGAAAGTACATGTTGTCTGTCCGTGTGTCATGCGTTTCGACATGAGTTTGATGTACAACCGCGTTCAGTTGTGCACATCCTGGGTCTTAATCCATTGTTCTATATCTTGCTACGTGAACAATTCAATAAGCGATCCCTTTCATTGCTCATATGTATGTAGTTTACCATTGATGTGAGCTGTTCTTTTTCATGTTTGACCTTGCCATTATTTGAAAGCCGTCATTTCAATGCATACCTCTCTTATTCTCCAGAAAACTGTACATCGTGGGGTCGATGAGTTGTGTGTGTTTGTGTGTTCTTTTCGTATTTTTTTCAGTCACTATTATATTTTTCCTGTTTTTTCTTGCTATGTTTCACTTTGAATGTTATATGGTAGGTTTCCGGTGGATTACGCGGTTCCCTATTGTATTTGGGGTCAAGTCGGGTTCAATTAGAGTGGAATTCGGCGAAATTTGGTGAATTTAGGAGTGGCATTGGGTTGAGTTAGGGGTAAAATCGGATTAATTTTGGGGTAAAATTGAGGTAATTTAGAGCAAATTTGGGTTAATTTGGGGGTAAAATTGGGTTAAATTGGGGTAAATTAGGGCGAAATCGGGTTAATTTAGGGTAAATTCAGGTTGATCTAGGGGTGATTTAGGGCACGGGGAATGAACCAATCACGAAATTGATACGCTACACATATTAGGGATTCTCTAGGGGTTTTGTCCCAAATCCCTAACAAACCCCTAAATGGTCTCCGGATTGGTCCATTAGACGAATTCAAGGATTTTCCATAATTCACCCTTAATTGTGCTAGCAGGGGTAAGCCCAGTTTGTGCAACATGGAGACACCGGGGGACAGCGTTCTTCAGGAGCGGGGGGTTCCAACGATACTTCTCTGAAAAGTGATGACAGAAACAAGTGTGAGCCAGAGGCTTAGTGAGACGTGCACACGACATACACAAACGAAAACCAAAATGGGGTCGACAGCACGCTGCATCACACGCGAGTCGGTTTCCTTTCATATAAAAATAATGGGAAAATTTTTAAGAGGAGAGTGTTACGGCACGTTTCAGTAAAATGATACAAGTGGAAATCCCGAATCAGAAGTATGAAAACTGGGCATTCCACGGATCCTAACTTCATTGCACCTAGTTAGTGTTCAAATGGTCTATTACACGTAAATCACTTTCGTACGGCGAATCAACATGGCGGTAAAAAAGAAGGACGTGTTCTGGAGAATATACGAGGTGTATCAGAACTTCCGGGAGTACCAGGAGGATCTGAACAGATTTTAAGGGGAAACTTGTACCAATTTCTTCATCAATAGTTTGCAAACAGCAGCAATCGCCAAGAAACATAGGGGAACAGATATGCCGCCATACTGCCCGCACAAAAATGTCGTGTATAAATGTGCACACTGTGCACATCGGACGGTAGCCTCCAAACGGTATTATACTAGTACAATTTTTATGACATTATCTTTTAGATTCGCCGATTACAGCTGCAAGGCCTCTTGGGTAGTTCACCATCGCAGTGGGGCATATCGCAGTGAGAAGGTCAAACTGGGACATTCGCACGACTTCCAAGCTAGACGGCCTGGCAGAAATAGACGTCTGTCAGTGGCAGATGAGTGGCATGTGATTGAGGTGACGCATACTTTCAAAGGCACTCGTGAAATGGAGTTGTACGTTGAAAATAAGTTCGGGATTAAGATGCATGCAGGAGACTTACGCAATATACGTAAGAATCAGGGTAAAGTTGATTGTCGGAAAGAGCTGGCTAAATTACGCGATCTGCCGAAGGCAGAAAGACAGTATTGTTTGCTATTAGGAAGGAAGTGTTTAAGGTTCGCATTCTTCGTTCCGATAGGTTCATTCCAACTGTGTCCTAAATTTACCGACATCAGTTCGGCGGACGCCACTCACCAGTTGAACCACGGCGGATTCAAACTGTGACACGCCATGTTGGTAGATGTAACTGGCGTAGGTGTGACTTTCTTTTACGCACCGATGCCTAATGAAACGACGGCCAGTTGCCGGATAGTTTTACAACGTATGCTCAAAATGTTATCCCGCACATCAGCAGTGCAAACCTTTGTCATTGATCGTTCGCCTTCACGGTGGCGGGCAATTCGCGAGGTTTACCTTAGGCGTGCCACGGTATTTTCTCACTTTCATTCAACGAATGTTGTATCCTGACGTTTTCGTTACTTAGTAGTTTCGGACACGTATCAAAGAAACCGCAAGTACTAGTGGACACCTAACATGGTATACACAGGGAACGTCCCACAGGCTATCAAGTCTGTATGCTTGAAAGCTTTCGAGTAATTTCGTAAGACATGGCTTGTTTGTAAATCGGGGTTGGTCTCTCTTTTGCTGAAAAGGACCACCCTCTTTGGTAACCATACAACCAACCGGGTGGAGAACGAGAATAGGAATATTAGAAGTGCTACGTGTGAGCGTTCAACAGTATGTGCTTCGATGATACATATTGTTGAGCGTTCAAAGAGTATGTTTTCCGATCGTCTGTGCGATGCTCGCATAGAATGTATGAAGTTGTTTGAACCTCGGGTGGAATATGAAAACCTCTCTGCACTTCTGAAACCATTTTTGGAATTCGCAAGATGTGTTTTTCTCAAGCATTTCGACAATAGTCGGATAGAGGACGTACGTTACGCAGAATATTCGGTGTGCCAAACGGCCAACGTTGCCGTTGGTGAAAATAGCAGATGTAATTGCAGCCTCTTTTCGCAATGGCCGATGCCGTGTAGCCACCTTGTCACGGTTTACCGCGTAATCGACAGACCAATCAGCAGGTCAACGGAGAAGTGTACATGGGCATTACACGTCATTACCCCCACTGAGGTTGCACCCATTGGCATGCAAGAACCCGTAGTATGCGTGCTCACTCCGGTTTAAGTGGGATTCGAAACGCGCAAGATGTATGTCAAGATCTTGCTGTTACTTTGGGCTGCATGAGTGATGACAATGACAGCAACAGTCAACACACCTGAGGAAGGACACCCGAAGTGGTTGACACGTAGGGTATTATAACTTGCTCGTAACAATGTGTTATTCCCAATCTGTTTATCAATAACATGTTGAACACGACGCCTAAACTGTTCAACTCCACTGATACCAAATTTGGTGCGGATATCTTGCAACTGATAAATAACAGCAAGCATTCAGCGACGATCCCTGATATAAATGGGTTGTTATCCAGGCATCCAGACCTTATACTGCACTGTTCACCTCCTAGAAGAGAGACTGTGCAAATAAGCGTCAGAAAGTCGTTCAATAAATTGTGGCCCGAGACCGAAACACGACCAGCCAATAACAGGTACGACTGCTTTGCCATTCCGAAGGAACAGTCACAAGCAAAATGGGTTAGAAAATGCTTGATAGCCAACTCAAATAGTCCGCCGTCCAGCGTTATCCTTCCTGCAGATCATAATTGCCTGAACACCTCCATCCCCTCCACTAGCAAGACGGTGTGTCGGTCAGATGAGTTGAGTCACATGCTTGCCATTCCCAGAAAGGGTGCCTCTGTTACTTCCACAGGGCGCATGAATTCTGCATTTAGAATTCGAGTGACTAACGACAGTTTGCCGCAGATAGAAGTTATAAGGGATCCTTTAGAGACAGTACGTGTCAGGCGAGTCTTTACGGGTGGCTCGAAGCAATTCAGAACGAAGAAGACGGAGTATTTTGTAAGAAAAATGGTCTTGAAGCCGGTAAACAACGACGTTTGCCGAATATGCTGCCTGAAGGAAGATCCCATGGACCTAGACGAGGACAACGTCAACTGGATTCAGTGCTCCTGTTGGTATACTGACTACCACCAATTCGACGTCGACTTCACCTGCCTTGACTGTGACACAATTAAGCAGCCGACGTGAGCCACGGGAACGGCCCCACAGTCCTTCTCAGGACAAGGTGGAATGACCCCACGGCCCTCTTCGGGGCTTTTTACAACTTGATTTTCATTCAGAACACCGCTCACTTATTGTTAACATGCGTACGATTGTACACTGTGGGCAGACTGTGGGTCACGGAGCCTTACTTCAGTGACAGCTTCCTGAGTCCTTAGCTGACTAACAATAAGATATTCCGTGGGTAGGCGATAAGGGTCATCAAGCGTTATTTCAGTGGCATCCTCTTGGGTCCTCAACCGATTGGGCATACGGTTTACCGTGGATGGACGAGTAGGGCGAATGAGTTTCATTTTAGTGGCAACCTATGTATGTACACGCGTACATGTGTATGTATACGTATATGCATATATATATGTATACGTATGAAATGTGATAAACGTATACATACATGCATGTCTATTTATATACGTACATACATATGTACGTAAGTATACGTATATGTTTATATGTTTACATACGTATATATACACACGTAAAACGTACACTATTTTGAACGTTCGTAAAAATATTTATACATACATATATATGTGTGCAAATAAGAATGCATAAATATATGTATATGTATACCTCTCTCTCTATTACCGCAACGGTATACGTATATATATATGCATATGTATATATATGTATATATATACATATATATATACATATAATATATATATATGCATATGTATGTGAACCAACCTTCATACTATCACATATATGCATACATATATCTGCACACATATGGACATATATATACTTACATATGTGTACATAAATTAATCAAAAACGATTAATTATTTATTATTCTTGTTATTATTATTATTAAATTCGAATACACAATAACAATATGTATATAATTCCACATATATATGCGTATATGTTCATAAAAGATTACATATATATATATGCATGTATTCATATGTACATATAAACACGTATTCAGTACGTAGTGAGATCACCTTGGGCGTCCCCAAAATTCTAAACTCCGCGCGACGTGAGAGTTGCCTTGCCGGTATCAACGCGCCGGTTCACATTTCCATGTGAATGTGAATTTACTACAACCCACTAGCACCAAAGTTAGTGGGACGGCATAGGTATCGCGGTTTTGCTCGTAGCTGTGTAATGAATCCGCACCATCTCTACTCCTGTAGGTTAAACTCACTAGGATAACAATGTTGAGCTATTACTGTTAGGAACGCCGCTTGACCAGTCTAACGCTTGTTTGAATTCTGATGGCCAACTGGAACTTCCCGTCGACGCACTCTTCCGCTCTGGCGGATGCTGTGCGGTTGTGCTCAAGGTGCTCTCACGAGCAGCTCCCTAGCACCCCTTAATTGTTACGTTGAAGTCTGTTGTGAACGGTGAGTAAATCAATGAATAAGGTTTGCTTGCAGATTCACAGTTTTCTCCCTGCGACTTCTGATTCACGGTAGCATAAGGTTGAGAAAACCTTGGGCGTACAAATTCATGAACTTAGCACTACAATTTGGTGAGCCCGTTTCATAGGCTATTTTCGGTGCTTTTCATTATTTATTACACCCTTTGTATACGCCAGATTCAATCATTTCTCCCGCATTTGCATACTCACGTTCATTCATATATAGCACTGAATTTTGTGTCCTGGTTCCACTAGTTTCTGAGCGTTTGTATTTTTTCAGAATCCTATGTTTATATTTGAATAATGCAGTCAGATACCTAAGTCCGCAAGCCGGAGCTAGCCGAGATAGAGGTGAAGGAAAACGCCCTAAGTTTTCGTGTCCCCGATTATGTCTCGGACGACCCAGAGTCCTGGCTGGCGCAGCTTGAGCTGCAATTCCAGTTAGCGCGCATCACTAGCCGGACTGTTAAGTTCATATACTCGGATACCGCGTTGTCAATGTCGGTCGCACCCTACGTCAGAGATTCAGTGATTAAACCACCCGATAGCAACCATTACGACGTACTGAAGAACGCATTCTCAGAACGTGCTGTTGTATCGGAAGAGAAACGACTTAAGCAGTTCCTTAGCAAGCTACAGCTAGGACATCTCACTTTATCTCAATTGCTTCGACAGTTAAAACAGGTGGGACAAAATCACAGGATTGACCATAAACTCATGCGTTACCCTTGGATGCAGAAGTTGCCCGATATTGTACGAGCAACTATTTCTTTAGATGATTTGGCAAAATCGGCCGACCCAGTCATCCAACACCTTCCCAGCAAAATGCATCAGGTCTGGGCTGTTGGTAACATCACATGTTTGGGACCAAGCACGGAAATGCGTTAAGCTGTGCACCTTCTCAACCGCCTCGGGGAACGCAGGTGCCAGCAAGTAATGGCGACGACTGTTGCTGGCAGTCCTACCCCTGATCGCCTATTTTCTATACACAATGGGAATTCTAGGTTGCGTTTTCTAGTGGACACCGGCGCTCAGGTCAGCGTTGTACCGTCTAGAAAAGAGGACACGCCTCGATCAACGCCCGTCCAGCTCCAGGCAGCCAATGAAACCCCAATACACACTTTTGGCACACCCTCTGTGACGTTGGACGTGGGCCTGCGGCGTGTTTCCCGTTGGATATTCATTATAGCAGATGTGCCAGATGTCATTTTGGGCATGGACTTCTTAAATAATTTTGGGTTGGTCGTTGACGCAGGTCACCACAAGCTCCTAGATACCCTGACAAGTATATCCGCTATAGGGACCGCTTTTTTGACGACTGTCATCAGCTCAATGCTTGCTGAACCAAGCGGTGACGATATATATCGAGCGGTATTGCGTGAATTCACGGGATTGACTCGTCCACCTAACGAGTTACCTGCCGTCATTACGGACGTGGTACACCACCTCAAAACGGAAGGTCCACCAGTTTTTCAGCGACCGCGAAGGCTGGCGCCAGACAAACTGCGCATCGCTCGTGCCGAACTTCAACACATGCTGAACACGGGTATAATCCGCCCCTCTGACAGCTCATGGGCATCTCCTCTGCACATGGTTTCAAAGAAGAGAGAAGGTTATTGGCGTCCTTGCGGAGATTATCGTGGATTGAACAATGCCACTGTTCCAGATAGGTACCCTGTGCCATATGTCCACGATCTAGCTGCCAGCCTCGACGGTAAAACAATTTTCGGCAAAATCGACCTCGTCCGCGCCTATTACCAGATACCGGCAGCACAAGAGGATATACCCAAGACGAGTATTACCACTCCATTCGGTTTGTTCGAATTTGTGCGCATGCCTTTTGGTCTTCGTCACGCAGCACAGACGTTCCAACGTCTGATTAATGAAGTCACCCGTGGGCTAGACTTTAATTATGCATACATAGACGACATACTCGTGGCTAGTTCTTCCTCCTAAAAGCATATAACCCATCTACGGACGCTGTTTCAACGTCTGGCATCATACGGATTCACCGTCAACGGAGCTAAGACCAAACTTTGTCAAGCCCCGTTAAATATTTCAGGCCACAGCATCTCTACAGATGGGATTAAACCGCTTGATCCCAAGTTCGAGACAATTTCCTGACTCGCTTTGCATGGAAGACACCTGCACATAATTGAGAATATCCTCAAGCACTACAGGACACGTATTAAGGTGGGTATCTGTCTTTTACTCTAACGATCCGCTACTTCATACTTCCGTTTCCCTAGGTCTTACCACGGTCATAGCAAAAGTTGCTGGGCCCAAGGATAAGAACTTGAACGCCGTAGCACTTAGTGCCTGCACAGTCAGAAACCCACACCCCATTTCACAAGAGATAATTCAGGAAGCCAGGGTCTGTTCGCCGGATTATTGCAACATCCCGGTTGAATCTGCGAAATGAATAGACAAAGGTGATCACTCACTCTTCAAAGTTATTGCAAGTAGCCATGCGATGAAACAATTGCCGGCTTCTGAAGGAATTCGTCTGAATGGTGACTACAAGGATTATTTCATCAACTTACATGTTTCCTCACAGCATCCCGAACATGGAAGTAACATGAAATTATGTCGCACCCAAAGACCACTCGTGCTGCTCGCATTTGGGCCGCCAATTTATCCATCACAAACGTTGTGACACGTGTGTGTTCCCCCATAACCTCCCGGAATGTCTCGAACAAATGACGCAGGGATGCGTATTTCTCACTTCGTACATAGGCGTACATTACCGGTCGACCATGGTCCATGCCGTCTGTAACGAGGATCTGATACAGATTTAGGCTACAGCACCCAATGCGGAGTGATGGAGGACCCACTTGTGGCGGTTGGTCCCATGAGTGGCATCGTCGTTTACCACGTTAGGGAACCGTCTAAATGACTGCACTTGCTCTCTGCGTTCGAAACATTTGTTCGTGTACCTATTGTTGTCGTCCCTGATGACACGCAGCACGCCGTTTTTCTCTATGCGATCCAGAATTTGTGGCAGATTTTCTGCTACATTAGTACACACTAACCCACTTACTTACCACTGGCGGTTTCAACCGATGACGGATGTTGCAAATATCCATGCTAGTTATATACTTGCCATAAACATCCGCAGCATACTGCTTCAACTCGGCAGTTGGCGTGTTTTACTCGAGAAGATGTCTCGAGTTGTTCACTTCACTGTCTGTGAGCCGACGAATCCTTGAATGTGCATCGTACAGCAAGGCAGTTAGGTCGTGGTTGTGCTCCAACGTGAAAGAGCTAACAACCAATACGGTATTTCTCTTAACCACGTTAAAGCGTGATTGGCAGCATGTATCGCGAGAACTGTGCAATGGGAAGTATTTGACATGAACTCACTAAACACGCCGTACTTCATGGCTTTCGCTCTTACGTCGCCTGTGTTTTATAAAACGGAACGCCATCTAACAGGCAAACTCAACGGCAATCACACTCACATGATCATATTTCAAGCGTCCACTGCCTGATTTCCTGCTTGAACCAAGCACATACAGAACATTGTGATCCTTCATGTACTTATCTAAGCAATTTTTGAACTCGTTGAAGCTAGCAAATTCGCGATCCTCAAAGACATCTTTGTAGCTCTGTAAATAATCCATAACCTAAAATGGAATATAAGGTAACATCCGCCAAATATTAATCACACGCGGAAAAATTCTCCACAAGATACTACTTTTATACCGTCACAACACCTCCATCGCTAATTTCGATCTCGGCGCCAAATGAAAGACAAACTGATTTACGGTCGATTAAAACAAATCTTTTTAACTCTCCTGATGCTCTCTGTCACGGAAATCGATGGCCTTCACATTCCTGGGCGATACCACGGAGATATCGACAAGTGCTCAATGATTTCTCATTTTATCGCCGTCTGCCGGCAGATTTCACTCCCTGCAAGTAATTTCCATCTACGTTCCCCATGTTGCACGACTGTAATGCGCGACGGAGTGGACGCACTGAGGAACAGCTTCTCTCTGAAGGACGGGAGCACAGCGAGAATCTCGAATGGCAACGAAAACAGAAACGAGCGTGAGCCAGAGACCGAGTAAATCATTCACACATCTCACACGTACGAAAACCAAAATGGCGTCAATCACACGACAGCGGAATGCGTTACACAACTTAAATTGAATTCGTGCGCGCTTGCTGGTTCCGGTTGCGTGTTACAATACGCAAATTCTGAACAACTTTGTAAGAATGAACGTGGAATTGGCTAGTCAAAAATGGGAGGGGGGGACGTACGTCGAAATTAGTTTTCAGCAATTTATGGCGCGAAAAGAAAACATTCAAATTGACGAATTATTTTTCAAGATACCTCAAGAAAATAAAACCATTTTTTGGAATAATAGACCTGACTCAACGCTAAGTTTACCTTCATAATAAATTTTCAGATAGTCGAAATTCAACCAAAGCTTCAAAGCAATTTTTAGAAGTGCTGGTTACGACCTCTGAAAGGATACTTATCCAATGGCTAGCAGCCCCAGTAAGTAAAGAACTGAGATTGGTGCACAGACGATGTTCAAAAGTCCTCTTTTTTGTGTCCTCATCGGAAATCATCATTCGCCATGATTAACAGCTGTTCCACGATACCTACCCTAAGGAAGTTTGTGAGAAATAATTCGTCGCTAAGTCATTAAAATTTAACTAGACACAACTGGCGTACTTCAACTCTAGAGTCGTACGTAAAATATTTTGGCCCGTGACCGGTTTGGTAACGGTTCGGCGGACACACTAAACAGCACATTTATCTTTTTCACGTCGGTGCACAAGACTTCATTTGCATGCTTCGGAAGCAGCATCACATAAACCCCGTGAAACATGTGAAACGCCACCTTGCCTATGCGAGGGAAAGCGTGTTAATCATCCTGAGGGTGGCAAATCTTGTTTTCTCTATCTCTGGTGGTGATACGCGCAGGATGAGTTGAACGACGTCCAGACGCCCAGGTCTTTCTTTAGATCGATTTCCATTTTGTCTACTGTGCTGAACGCACTATGAATCATGAAGGCATCATCAGAATCTCCACTGAGTGAAATGTGAGCACATTCATTATCATTCAGGGGAAGATTCCAATCGTCTGAACAGCGCTTGATCGCGTCAAGATTAACCTGTAGTGCACCGAGATCCGTAGCGTTCCACATATATAGGTCGTCTGCGTACAGGAGGACGTTGATGGAAATATTGTTGTGAGGCCATTGAGGTGAATAAGGATTTACATGGTACCTAGCACTAACCCTTGGGGAACACACGGAGAAATAAAAGATGAAGACAAAAGGTCTGATCCGGTCATATCTCTAAAAACTCTATTATCGGAAAAAGAGGCAACCCAGCAAATAACCCCTCCTTGAGTACTATAGGCTACCAGTTTGTGATTGAGGGGGCCGTGTGAGACACGGTCGAAGGACTTAGCAAAATCGAAGGAGATAGCGTTTGAGATGAGGTCATTGTCTCTGGAGCCCGTCAGATTATCCATGGAAATAAGCATTTTCGTCATGCACGACCGACCAGGAAGGAAGCCATGCTGCGTGGAAAAGAGAAAAGGAATTCGCAAGAAGGGATTGCATACGACACGAATTTGCACGGTATTGAAACGTTCGGTAACGATCCAAGTTCACACCGAGTTGCGCGTAACCTGTTGAGCTGATAAATGCTTCTCAATCTTCAACGACAGAGGTAACCTATCCTCTGAACGGTAAACGAGAAGGCGCTCGCAACAACTGGAATCAATACGGTACTAATTGAATTAATGTACAAGAAAATTAAGCCTCTCACCTCGAGTGTGAAAACCCTCAGTAATCAAAGAAAGAAAGTGCCTGCAAAACAAACCGACAACCAGGCACCGATCAACAATGGTGGACGACAAAACGGGTTGAGCTCACTCAAACAAATGGTCATTGGTTGGGTCAGAGCAAAACGACTGTTCATGCATCAAGAAACGACGGGAATCATAAGTTACTCAAAGAAATTAAAGGAAGAAAAAATGTCTAATTTCGGCATTCAGAAGTTTACAGGCTCGGACTAAATAATGGTAAGGGAATCGGCCAAAGTAGATGATGTAAGAACAAGGACGAGTTACACATTTTATTTGGGGAAGAGAGCAAAGTGTAGGGCCAACTTTCAACATCAAGCAAAGCTCAGCAATCTCAAAATAACGCATCAAACCTTGACAAAATCAACACACGGAATGCTATTAAGGTTGATGGACTGATAGCCAGCCGGAGATTGACGGCCGCTCACTCCAACTGTGGGTGCGATCTTTGCTTGTTTCTATGCGCTAGGCTGAATGCCAGTCTGAGGCGTTTGCTCAAACAGCTTATAGGCAGGTTCTGCCAGACTAGCGGCTTCTTCCATAAGTATTCTGAGATGAATCTTGTCAGGACCCACTGCACTGTAACGGGGTCCTCAACATCTAGCACAGAAAACTCAGTGGTAACGAGTGGTTGCCTGAATCTCTGTGACGGTAAGACAGGATTCCTGCTTGTTGGTGCGGCGTTGTGGACTGCCGAGCAATATTCACTTAATAAGTCGGCCACAACCAGGGTATCAGATGAAGTCCCCCCGTTGCGAAGTCGCAAAGAATGATCTGGAGGTTTGGCTTCCTTAAGTCGCCCCACATGCCTAAATAAAAGGTTTTTGTTCCCGCGGGCTCTGAGGAGGATCTCCTCTTGTACGAGTTTGGTGTTCGCGACTTTCCCGCTTCCACCTATTTCTAAGAGTGTGGAACGTGCATAGTTCCTCCGAGTTTCCCCGTAAGCTGATTCTTCCTGAATAACGGTCATAGGCTGCATGACTTACTCTGCGCGGAAGGTGTGGCCGAACATAGTGCACAGCTTGTGCGGCTCAAGCAATTCGTCCGCTTTCTGAATTGCGCCATTAAACGCACGGTAGATCAGACCCACGGAGTCATAGTCAAGAAATAAACCTAGGTGGTTTCTCAGGTCGTTGAAACCAGCATGAATAAAAGTTCGAATTATGTCCCTTTTCCGTATGTTGTAACGAGTGAAGGGTAAGATCACAGGTAGCATAGGGTGGTCACTGCGCCTAGGTGGCTCGGCGATCATCCTGTCTACCAGGTGGCTCTCATTGGTGATATGACCAGAACAGTGCCGCGTCAGGTAGATGACATGCTGTGTTCATGCTTTCCTCCGCATCAGCGTCGATAAAAAAATCGATAATTTCTTTTCACTAACTCGGTGAAAAACCGAAGTCCAGTTTGTCTCGGGTGCACTAAGGTCACCCACAACAAGCAGATGAGTGGAGTGCTGTAACCTTAAGAAGTTTACTAGGCTCACGAGAACAACGTTGTCGTTGGATGACGGAGGGCGATAAATAACCCCAGCTTGGAGTGAGTCTTGGCCACGCATTGCCAGTCGAAGTCACCGAGTGTCATATTTATCAAAGGAATGCGAGCCACCAATAACCGTGAGTTTCGATAAATACTGCTGAAGGAAAATCGCAGAATCCCGCCTTCCATCGGGCGGAGTCATCAAGGTAAACCGAATACCCGGGGGCACCCAGTTCATTGTCATTAATATCATTTGCAAGACGGGTTTCCGTGTAAGCAATTATACGTAGTGGATGTCATGAATTTGCCCCCTGATTACCGGTAGTTTAGTGAAAAAAGTGAATAAAAAGCCAGCTTCTGGTAGGATTTTGCGAGAAACGATAGGGAGTGTGGGGAAGAGCCTGGAAAAGAAGGCCTAGGAATGAATGTGTCGGCAGGGCTGGACGTGGCCTATTCTTCCGAGTTGTTGTGACGGCCTTCCTTTGAGGCCTCGGGCGTGACATCACCGCCTGTGTGTACGTCAGCTACCCTAGAGGACGTTCAGCTGACGCTCTCTGTGTCACAACTGGCGACTTTTGTTCCTCTGTAGACGTTTGCTTCTTGGAAGGGTGTTTGGACGTATTCGCCCACAGAAAATTTGACTTTTTCGTCTGCTGTGTGCGTGGGGATTATAGAGGGCGGTGTGCGCGGGGTCATGGGATCACTGATAGGAATACCTATTAGGGCGTGCCAAGGAAGTGCTTCTTACCTTGCAGAATGCGACCATGGCAGGATCATTCCGTTTCGAATTGTTCGCAGGAAGAGTTTTCTGCGGGCCCATTTAATGGGTTTTCAGAGGTGTGATTCGGGAAACGGTTTTTGTCCGGTTTCGGCGCCGTCAATACTCGTTCCTTAACTTGCGGCTTCGATCGTCAGAATAACCAAAAAACGACGTCTCCACTTTTCACAACAGGCCTAGAGGTTTGAGAGGGTAATTCAGGAGCAGAAACTGAGGCTTTATTCTCCAGCTGTAGCTCCCAGCCTGTCATGGCGCATGACTTAATCTCAATCCACTGCTCGCGTCTCACCCGCTCTTCACGTACGCACTGGCGGACTTCAAACCGCTGTCTCCGGGCTGGGCATGGTTGACAATTATACCAGAAAGCCAGGTGAATTTTTGATTGTCCAGGCGCGCAGCCCGTTTGCGAATGCGAAGTTTATGACATCCGGGGGGAATGGAGATTCCAAGAGTGGATTGACTGACTCGATTGGAGACGTATTGAAGCGGTCTTGTAAAACAAATCCTCTCCCTCTGAGAGCTTCTCTTTCGTTTTTATTGCAGGCTAATCTCTGTGCGCAATCGACACGGTAACTGCCTTCCTGATGATTGTAACACCGGGGAAGGCAAGCACTATACACTAAATTAGAGACTAAACGTCCAACTTCATTTCAGACAGTATGTTTATATTCCAACATCATGCTCCATTGGGAGAATTAGAAGGGGACACTGAGTTAAGAAGAGCCCCGCACTTGCAATCGCAAGTTTTTCGCGTCGTTTCACTTTTCCTGGTGCGTGCGTGACCAATCGGTAACAAATCGGAACATCGACCTACGTGAAACTTGAGGTTCATGCATATAGAACTGAGAAGTGAACAGGCAAGCCGCTGGTGTCAATGTTTGTTGAACCCGGTACACTTGAAGCGATACCATTTCCTAAGGTGATAGCACTGATGTGGCGAGCACCATCTCCGTGCCATAGTTGCAAAATTCTTACTTGTATAGCCCTTCCTGATTTGCTGTTGCATCACGGCCAAATAGCGAGCACTTAGTTCCGGCTCCCGAATCAACCTTTTCTTCAGTGCAGTAGGGCGTACTTCAGCCATCTTCTTGAAGCTGTGCAACACCAAACAATATTGTTTCCACGACAATCCCATCTCATAGCTAACGCCCTTGTGTATTGTACTGTTGTAGGTCATATTCAATGCTCGTCTGTCCTCCACAGAAGACCCTTTGTTTCTTCAAAATGCTTCCCACACTAGAACTTAACTCATACATCCCTCGGATCAAATCATCCGACAAGACCAGACGCCACCTCACCCCGCGTCTACGGACACCCATATCATGGCCCTAATGCCACGTTTGTGAAGGCAGGGCATGCAGGAAGTCATCTACTGTGAAAACGGTTCCAACATTGTTGGAAGCGACTTGGAGCCAAAACCAAGGTAAGAGCAATTAAACCAGTGTGCGTTGAAAATAGACTTGCGATTTAAGAAAGTGATTGGTATTTCCATTCCTAAGGGGCTTAGAAAAGAATGATTTCAACATCAAAACGATTGCTGTCGTCGTCGGCAAGAATACAGGCAATGAATGAAGAGTCACTTGAAAACTACGAAGTGCAATTTAAGCGAATCGTCAACGGTGGGTATTTGTACCCATTCATGGTGGTCCAGTCAATCGCCAGGTGCTCCGTCCCAGTGATTTGTTGTTGCTGCGCTCAAATGTAGGCTCAATTACAAATGATTTGACAGTTGTATACACGTTAACGCTGCCTGTGTGCCCCACACTCATACCAATACCCACGCTGCGTTCTGACTGGCCGCATCTTCAGCGACTAGCGCATCACTCGTCCACACACTTATAAAGACTGCCGCTTGTAAAATGTGACAATATAGTATGTACTTCTACTGAGTCAGGTTTTCTTTCTATCGCTGTTATTGCCAGTAAAGCACACTGCTGATTGAACCTGAATAGAGACACAACACGAGCGTCAATTCAAACGAACCTGTCCGACGGTTCCTTATCTGCAACCCCTTGAATCCTATCAGCGTGACGCCGCCATAGAGCCGACCGAAATTTACTGAATACAGTGGAAGACCACATTTACAAATTACTTGGATTTAATACCGACTAGTGCTACTTACAGTAAAAACCAGAGGTTAAAGCTGCTTCGATATTTGCTGGGCGGTGAAGGACAACGTCACTTCAACACACTTTACTTGCAGTGAAAAACATCGTTGATCAATGCTTCCGCTACAACTGACCAAGAATGGGGATGCAGAACGAACGTGTTCACAGAAATGTTCAGGTTTTGCCGGCTGGAACTGGACGCTCTGGAACCGTTGGAGCAGCTTATAACCCGTCATACCCGAGCATTCCGATTGCGTGATTAGTCGAGTGCCCTAATGAATAAGCTCAAAGGTGTTATGTTTACCCAACAACTCATCGCCGGAATAAAAGATAATCGCATCCGTGAAACATTACTTGCCGAGGATACAGCAAAGTTAATCTCGGACCGAGCTGTTAGCCTTGCCAGGAGTAAGTCGTCAGCAGTGGAACACTTCAGCGTTCAATGGGAAAACGGACAGTCTTGACAACAGTAAGATACAACGTTTCCTCCCCGCACTACTGACAACGTCCCTAATGTGTTATCCCTGTGGCAGCAGCCGGCACAAGGCAGACTGTCAAACATGTCCGGCTCACAAAATTGACTGCAGGTGCCATGGTAAAAGAGGACATTTTGCTCGATGCTGCAGATTCCATCAGGTGGCGCAAGTGATTCAAGATACTCCAGGTGATGACTTGCCATCGTTATTGACAGAACACACCTGCTCAATAAATAGGTCTACTGACACTGTAGAACAGAGACAGATTTTCGGGGTCCAAACTCCCCTCACCAGACATTCGAACGGTGGCTATTTGCGCACGCCGCCGTAGAGCAATCAATGAGATGGAACTGGATTCCGCTTCTCCGATAATAATATTCCATCAAGTTTCTATGACAGAACTTCAAGTGACTTGCCCTTAGATCCCTCAGTCCATATGTTTAACAGTTACTTAAATGAATTCGAGGTCTCATTGCGGTGGATCTATATATCGGATCATCACCGACAACTGTTGCTGTATATGTCACCTCTTCAGAAAATCGAGCTCCGCTCGGTCGTAATGCAATGGTGGCCCTGGAAGTAACACGTTCTGTTGATCTCATAAGGATTATGGCAACCAGCACATCGACCCTGGGAAATACATACCCCAACCTAACCAATGAAGCTATTGGTCGAATACCGCTTGCTGCTAACCTGACACGTCTCAAAGAAGGAGCACGACCATATTTTGTAGCGCAACCACGCCCGATTCCCCTGACCAAGCGAGAATAAGTGACTGCTGCCATAGAGGAAACGGTTTTGAATGACTTAATCGAACAAACCAGTGGTTTCGAACGGGTTCATCCTAGGGTCACGGTGTCAAAAAAGACGCTACGGCGCGAAAGTGCAATGACTTGAAGGCTCTCAATAGTGAAATTGTGGTGGACAAATTCATAAGTCCATCGTCTGATGAGCTACTGGTCAACATGCCTGGCCCTCGGTTCTTCTGAAAGTTGGATTTAAGAATAGCATTTTTCCATATGCACTAACGCCAGAATCCGAGCACCTCACAGCATTTCTAACATCCAATGGGATTACCAGTACAGAGTTTTGCCGATAGCCCTTAGTTCAGCAACGGCTGCTTGACAAAATTTCATGATCCACTCACTATCCGACCTTCCCGGACAAGTTGCTTATATGGACGAAATCCGCATGTTCGGCTGCGCCAGGGAAGGGCATGACTCTCGTTCACATTCAGCGTTACGGCGACTGGATAGACCTGATCTTCGATTGAAACCTGCAACGTGCAAATCTGATGCTCCTGAAATCCAATTTTTAGGACACCCCGTATCCACGGATGGGATCCGGCCAAACGCAAAATATACCCGAGCCATTACAGATACTCCTGTTCCAAATAATGCAACGGAAATTAAGCACTTCTTAAGTATGTGCTCATATAATCTACGCTATCTACGAAACTTTGTCACTTTGGCGGAGCCATTGCGCACGTTGACGAAGGAGAAAACCCCTTTTGAGTAGAAATCACCACATCAATCTGCGTTCGATGAGGTAAAAGGACGCATCTTGTCCACTGTTATTACGGCGATTTCCGAGGAGCGATGCCTCACGTTCGTTTCCACAGATGCTCCAAATACTGGCCCAGAGATGATTTTATCACAGATGCACAATAGTCAGGAAATTGAGTGCGCATGTTTCCCGGAAGCTCTCACCTGCGAGAGTGTCATATTCGGCTGACGAAAAGGAAGCTCTCGCCTGAGTTTGGGCTTGTAGAAGATGGCACCTGTTCTTATTTGGACTTTTGTTCACTTTTCGCACAGATCATGCTGCACTTACAACCCTACTAAGCAAAGGGACGAATACAGTCGAACCGTTGAGAATAAATCGCCGGTACGCGAGGCCAATAAATTGAGACTCATTAAATTCCGTCTAGGCTGCGAGAATCAAGCTGCCAACGGACTTTCGCGACTTTTTTGAAAATAAGTGATTACAGAGAAGATCTCTGCGTTCAGTCCTTATGAATTACCAGCCATCCACAAACAGGAACTTCAGTCGGCAAATGAGAGAGATGGGGACCAGAGAGGAATCGACCAATGTGTCAGACAAGGCTGGCCTACTAATAACAGGCTCACCAGTAGATATGGGCATCTTACAGCTTGCGGCACGACCATTCGGTTGCTGATGGGTGTCATATGCGAGGGACTATGTTTGTAGCGCCGTACGAGCTCATTCCCCAGATCATGGCATGTGCACACGAGGGTCACCCAGGAATAGTTCGAACGAAACGCTAGATAAAGGAACCGTTTCGGTGGCCAAGAATATCAACGATGATGGGGAAAATCGTTGGTAGCTGTGTCACCTAACAAAAGGCCGATGAAAGTTCCAAGCCAGTTGACACACCAGTACAGCCTATCGACTATCCAATGAAACCTTGGTTCAAGATTACCAAAGGCATCATGGGCCGATTCAGTTCCGCTCCTCAACACCAGAAGAACTGCCTGGTAGACACATGTTCTCACAACAAATGGCTCGAAGTCCAGCTTTGTGGTGAAGTTTCTACTACCGGTATCTTACGATGGTTGAAACATCCGTTCGCCCGCTTTGAGCTCCTGGAAGTATTCGTGATGGACAATGGACCACAGTTTATTAGCCACAAGCTTGATCGTTCTCTACAGCTGAACAGAATCAAACGTGCCCGGACGGTACCGTACAACTCAGCTGCAAACGGGATGATGGAACGTTCGGACCGTTCATTGGAAGAGAGTATACAAACGGCACGGATTTCCGGGATGCTCTGAGAAGTTACAGTGATGGGAGCCCTAGTAACTCACAGAACCCCACATCATAAAGCGACTGACAGAACAGTGGGAGAGCGGATGTTCGACCGACTGCTACGAATGCATTTGAGTGCTGCGCACTCGATCCCATAAACTACTGAAACTGGCCAGTTGAAACGACGTCATAACTACCAGTCAACCTGCAGAAAACCAGCTTGGTGCCCGGTGCATCAAAAAATTATACACGATCATTGCTATTCTTTGTCGAATAGCATAACTCATCGAGTATTATATTATTCGTGTTCGATATTATTCGTATAATCCTCTAGACTTGTGTTTCCTTTTGGTGCCCAGTGCATCAAAAAACAATTGTATACGATCATTGCTATTCGTTGAAGAATAGCATAAATCACTGTGTATTAGCTTATTTGTGTTTGATAGTATCCATATTATTTTCTAGCCTCGTGTTTCCTTTCCATTAACAACTATCATAGTTACTCACAGACAATAACACAATGACACGCACAAGATCCAGCAGCATCGGTGGATCGGAATAATCGAGTGCTTGTGGTCGTTTCGGCTGCCGCATGACTGTTCAGAACGGTATGCAATGCCAGATGTGCCTACACTGGTACCACTTTAAGTGTACTGGCCTCAGGGAGGACCAGTACGCCTTGCTCACTTCTTCAAAGAGGCCATTTATCTGTATGAGCTGTCTCTTCCAAGTTAGCTGCACCCCACTGAAGGCCACGTTAGATCTTCTACTCGCCACTCCAAGCGAGCAGAAGTCAGAAGCGTGCAAGTGTGGCTAAAAGGCGTCTCAAGATGTGAGCGCACAGATAGCCACGATAGAAAAAGCCCTGGGTGATACTCAGAGAACTTTATCTGACATGATGTCAGGACTGAGCTCGTTGAATGAGTACATTGCCCTGGCCCTTCCAGGCGCTGCAGCTGCTCGCAAGGCAGTGGCTTTGTCCACTGCTCAAATTGAGGAAGTTTCGACGAGCTTGAAGGACAGAGTACTCCGGGAGAATAGGCTTGTCTTGTGGGGACGATTTTTGACTACACTCTCTCTAGGGGAACAAGCCAGAGCGGTGTTAAACGCTTGTTTCTCTCCAGAGTCTATAAAAATGGTTTCCGCCAGCAGACTTTACTCCAGAGCTACCATGAAGTCACTGGTTCTCCTTGTGACGTTACTTGCAAAGAAAAGCACAGAGGAAGTACTGGAAGTACTGCAAGAGCGAAAAAGCGCTCTCAGCTTGCAAGAACAAGGTTATGCATCAAGGCTGACCCCAAACTCCAGGCTAGCGTTAAGGTCCTCATCCCTGATGTCAAGAGGGGACCGGTGTCCTCGGACGAACCACAACAAGCACACACTTTAGGGGCCACTGCCCTTATCTCATTGGAAAGTCGAGCGCCTGTGGATATGCAGAGGGCCGGTAGAACAGATCCCAAATGTGCGAAGGATCATCGCTCTTCTAGACCCCCAATCATCTCACGAAAAAACGGACGCTGAAAAAATATTTTATTTCTAAGCTTTACAGCCCAGTGAGTCTGCTGGGACCCCCCATCCCCTGCGTCAAAAATGGCTCAAACATGTCTCATTCCGGCGGCTCTCTCCCCAGCTGCATCGGGACCATTTCGTCCTATACTCTCTTCTCATCTACAACTTTATCCAAATTTTCGAGGGTGCAAAACCGCAAATCACCCTCCAAAAGCTCTGAAAGCAAGAGCGGTCCGAAAGTCATCGACCTTTGGCCAAGAGAAGCGGACGGAGCGTCCCACAGGGACGCTCACTTATGCCCAGGCTGTGATGAAACGGCCACCACCCCCCAAGAGGGCTCACAGAACCATGCCGCCAGTTACACAAACCCTCTCACTACTGAGGCTACTTTCCCAAGCTTTCCCTCGTGCACTTCTGTCTCTTTTTGCACCCAGCCAAACGAAGAAGTAGCCTTAAAGTGCGTGTACACCAACTGTCTGAGCCTTCTGAACAAACTACCAGAAATCAGACAGCTGGTCCACGACACTAGCCCTCACATTCTTGCATTAACAGAGACCTGGCTTTCCGCGGATATCAGTGATAATGAACTGCATGTCCCTGGTTACTCTTTATACCGGACGGACTCCTCCCGTGGACGCATGGGAGGCTGCGCCGTTTTCCTAAGCCAGAAGCTCCCAGTGCCAGCTGTCGTAGGGGAATTTACCTTCCCAGAGAAATGCGACACGCTCTGGATTAAACTCCAACTTCGCAAACGTGACACGCTTCTTACCGGTGTTGTGTACCGCTCGCCGTCATGCAGTGCATCCGACGACGAAGCCATCCTTGCTACCTTAGACAGACTCACGTCTGCCCAGCGTTTCTCCCATCTTCTTATTATGGGTGACTTCAACGCACCCAAACTCAACTCTATGGCGGCTTCTCATGAGGACTGTGGCTGCGGGTTCTCGAAGTCCTTGGCAATGTTGATCCATGAGAAAGCCTGGACACAGCATGTCGATCTACCTACAAGGCACCGTCCAGGACAGACACCCTCCTTGCTCGATCTGGTCATTACGAACGAGGCTCACCTGGTAGATAGGGTGGTCATCAAACCGCCGCTAGGGCATAGTGACCATATGCTACTAAACTTTGACTTTATCTGTTACTGGCTCCAAAACGCTGTAACAAAGACTTCATTCCGAAACTTCCAAAACGCAGACTTTAACGCACTAAGGACGTTCTTAAGCACACTCAGCCTCACATCCGACTCAGTGAACTTGAACTACCTTTCCTTTAAAGCTGCCATTCACGAAGCCGATGAGGCATTTGTTCCTCGAAAACTATTGAAGTTCTCCTCTCGTGCACCGCTTCCGCGGAACATACGCCGCCTTCTTGAATTACGTTCTCGTCTATTCTCTAAACAGAAGCTAACGGATAGGCCAGAGGATCTAGAGGCCTTTCGCTCTGTACGAAACAGGTGCAAGCGGGAAATCCGGCAACACACCCAACACGTACAGTCGAAAATCCTACAAATAGCTCACGAGAATAAGAATTTTCTTTTCAAGTATATACGACGCCAGAGAAAAACTAAGCCCTCAGCGCTTTCTCTGCGGCTTCCCGACGGGGAAACCTCCTCCAACCCCCAAGTGGTTGCCGAGATGTTCAGGGAATACTACTCATCAGTCTACAATGTGGATCTGCCAAACTGGCATCCAATTCTCCCGCAGAGGCACTTCCAACAACCCATCCTGACAGCTGACTTTTCTGTGTCTGACGTTCAGGACCTCTTGCTTAAGATCAATCCTTATAGTGCCATGGGACCAGACAAGATCCATCCCCGGATCCTCAAAGAAGCGGCCGTCAGTTTGGCGATGCCTCTCTTCGATCTGTTTAAACAGACACTTCGGACAGGCACTCTTCCGGAGGCATGGAAAGAGGCCAATGTCTCACCTATATTTAAAACAGGCGATCGTCATTCTCCTGCTAGTTATCGACCGATCAGCCTTACCAGCATCCCATGCAAGATAATGGAGCGACTGTTAAAACGCACTATCTTTAAGCATTTCTTCTCAAATAACCTCTTCTCTTCGACCCAGCATGGCTTTCTTCCTGAGCGGTCATGCATAACTAATATGTTAATCTTCATGGATAGCCTAACAGAGGCCAAAGACAATGGTCATATCTCGGACGCTATCTTCTTCGACTTTGCCAAAGCCTTCGACCGTGTCCCACACGGTCCTCTGCTGCACAAACTAGAAGCCTATGGGATCCAAGGAGAAGTTCTCCGCTGGATAACCTCCTTTCTTGGTAACAGGACTTTCAGAGTAAAAACCGGTTCAGGCCTTTCGTCCCCATCCCCAGTCTCTGTGGGGGTCCCTCAAGGATCGGTACTTGGTCCATTGTTGTTTCTTATTTACATCAATGATCTCCCCGATTTGATCTCTAGCAACGCTCTCCTTTATGCCGACGACTTAAAAATCTGGAACGCCTGTGACCCCAGTGCATTGCAGATTGACCTTGATCGTATTAAGTGCTGGTCAGAGGATTGGAGTCTCCCTCTAAACGACAGTAAGTGTGCGCACATGTCACTCGGAGGAGACTCTGGGAACCTATTCGTGATACATGGTGCACAAAGTGTAGTAGGTATCACGAAAGTAGACCTCAAAAAAGACCTAGGGATCTGGCTATCGTCTGGGTTGTCCTTCTCTTATCATCACCAGCTGGCCGCCAAAAGGGGTCTCATGACTCTCGGGATGATCAAACGAACCTTCCCCCGGATTGACAAGCGCGCCTTTCACACGCTTTACAGAGTCTACATAAGACCATTGCTCGAGTATGCCAATCAAGTCGTCTACACCGGTTTGAAGAAGGACATACTCGCCATTGAACGTGTCCAGCGAGTGGCCACCAAAATGGTCACTGGCTTGCGGCATCTATCCTACGAGTCTCGCCTTGAAATTCTCGATCTTTATCCACTTGAGTTTCGTAGACTCCGCGGCGACTTAATTCTTACACATTTTCTCTTTAGCACAGGACTTGTGCAACAATTCTTTACCCTAGTAAGTGATAACAGTCGAAGAGGCCACGACAAGAAGCTCTATAAGCTTCGACCTCGGACCTTCCTAAGACAACAGTTCTTCTCTTATAGGGTTATCAACTACTGGAACGACCTACCACTAGAGATTGTTAGCTGCTCTTCTAAAGACCGTCTCAAAGTGTTATTGGATTCCCACCTACTTAATAAACCGTTAAATTAATAATTTATCCTGTTTTGCTGGATTATTATTTTACTCTGTTCTTGGTAATTTCTGTAACCCCCAAGAGCGGTGCTACACCCCGTTTTCAATGACTGCCTTTCAGGTCAACAGAAAACCGCCGGACATCGAAACGAAACGCGAGCAATTCGAATTCGAAGATAAGTTGCCCCTGTCGTCCTGCACTTTTTCTTTTTCTGCCATGTAACTGAGGTATAAATTAAGCATATAATCATCCTGCTGGTAATATGCCTCGTGTCTCTTATTCATGCCTTAACAAGCAGTGTGGTAGAAAGGTGGTGGTCGGTATCTAATGTGACATATGCGACAGATTGTGTCACCAGTCTTGTGCATGCATTAGCACCGAGCTATATAAACTGCGAGGCAGATACGCTGACCTGTGCTGGGTCTGTCCAGAATGCAAAGCCAGATGGAGAAAGTTGCTTAATCTTGCAGATAGATCGGAATCGTTAATAGAAGATCCACACATATCGCCCTCCGGCACCTGTTTTCCAAGTCATAGCATCACTAAGTCTCGGAACTTCGCTGCTGCTGCCGCAACAGCAGCAAACACCAGGGCTGATCATTAAGGAAACTCAAGGAAAGTTGAGAGCACTCCGACGGCCTTCTGCAAGCAGATTGTACACCCCACACCAGGAGGCAGCCTTCTTGTGCGCTCAACACCACTTAGAACAACAGCTTTACACCCTAAGAACAACACCCCGGTTTCACCAAAATTCCAAAACGGCAATGAAGTTGCTCAGGGAACAAAAACACTAACTACTAGCACAGTTACGAAACTTGTGAAACCAATAGCGCCGACGCCAAGGGGACAAATGAAGGAAGGTAGTAGGACGCCCGTAAATCATCGCGTGCACCACGGTCCCAATAGCCCGACAAACATTGATGCGGTTCTCGCACGGATCGCGCAATACTAGGCCCATCTAAGTAATGTCACGGCCTCTCTACATAATCAGATTAACACAGTTAGACAGTCACAAAATTCCTGAGGCCACCCTGAAAAGGGACAGGAACATAATTATTCAAGCCCCCGAACCGGTCATACCGGATCCTAAACATAGCAGGTCTTCGGAAAGACAACTAATTCTAAGTCTTTTGCGAAACGCCGAACTACCCGCAGCGACAAAATGGCGCAGAGCGCACAGACTAGGTAGGTGGATCACATCTAACACGCAAACGAACAGCCACAGCCCACTCCTAGTTGAATTTCGAGACCGCAACATTCGGGTTCTGGTACTATCCAAAGCTGATACGAGAGCTCAGAGGATGCCAGGCATAAAAGTCAAAGGAGACACAGCCACGGAAGGCAAATCTGACACATATGGGGTGGAATCAGGTACACCAAGAGTCATAAGTGAGCGACTTAGCTTGAACCTGGTTCAGGAAGCAAAACGCAGCTCCAAGAGAACAAGACGACGATGCCACAGCCTTGGAGAGCCAAACACCGAAGAGAAAAACGGTTTACAACGAGTTGTTTCTTGTCCTTAGATCCAAAAAACGGATCTATCCCTCGGAGATTTCCTCTGAGGGATTAGATACGATCAAATGGCGGAGTAGGCAGACGGCCGGATCGTCAGAGCTAAAATGCATGCAAGCGAATGTATGCAGCCTGCTCAACAATAGAGACGGGCTGCAAACAGCGATATACTCCAGAGATGTTTGCTTCCTCGCTGAAACTTGACTCAAAGAAGGAACAGATCTGGGGGGTTGGGCGTGTGGGTTCCAATGTTATCGCAGTGACCGTAGCAATGCAGCCGGGGGTGGCTACCTATTGTTGATCAAACGTTCTATAAGGCGGTCTCCCGTGAACTACAACTGCAATTTCGTGGGTGTTCAGAC
>QNGE01005310.1:35354-45683 GCA_008508345.1 Paragonimus westermani | reverse complement strand
GCCAGTTGGTTTCTCGACCGAGGTAGCCCCAACGCTCGGCACGCTGTTGGAACCGTCAAGATCTATTGTTAGATCAATTAGGTCGGCGAATTTGTTCTCTTTGATGAAGTTAGCATTGTCGGTAGGGTCGCTAGTGCATTCGGGAGTGGTGCAACAAAGCGATACTGCGCAATCTTTGGAACCCATTTTGTCATTTTTGGATATCGTTGTACCCTGTTTCGATACATCCTGGATGACATGGTTAGAGACGGAGATGGGGGTTTTGTCCAGTAGGAGTTTTTGACATTCTCTTTCAAGGGGCATTCCTGTCCTCCATAATTTTCAACAGTTTAAGCGGGGTTTTAGACTTAATAAGGTCCTGGCTCTGTATGAACGGTTTCGCATTTGCCTCGCCATGGAATTTGAATAATAGCGGGCAGCAGAACTTTTGTGTCGTCTTTCGAAGACGGATGCGGGTACATGATGTTGAGTCTATCCCAGTAACCTTCAAGTGTATCATTATAATGCATTCAAGGTGCAGCTTATTTGAAACATCGAATACGATGGCAATGTTTGAGCAACGCATTCGTATATACTTGGCTGTAGTATCGATCAAGAAAACGGAAGTCGACATTTCCTGTGAATAAAAATAAAGTTTCCCCAGGATATTATCGGGCAGGAACAAGGTAGTTTGGCTGGGCTCAACGAGGTCACAAACATAATCAATAATTTTTGCAGTGAGACACTCGCGAGTGGCGACTGAACGTCAGTGAAACGCAATATCGCTAACAAAGTTGATTCTGTCCCAGCCACTGGTCGTTTCATAAGAATCTTCAATACAGTAAGCGTGAAACTTTCATCTTAATGGCGTTTGGATGGTGGCAAGTCAGCTTACCAAAGTGTGTTGTGGAAAACTAGTCATCGTCGCAATAGGCCCAAGAGGTATTTCATATTTTTGTATACTAGGAAGGCCGTTAACCGGAGGTGTCGAGAGCTTACAGGGTTTAAGAGATTTACATGCCACGTAGTCAATTATTCGCAGTTGTAGAGGAAGTTGGGAATGCCCTTCTTAGGCGAATTCCCATTTCGGTGACATTTTCCATTGTCTTTTTGATGAAAAGTTACTTGGTCTCCTAACGTTACGGCATCTTCTGAACATACGCGTCTCCCCGCAAAATGACTCCGCCAGAGCCCTCATCGAGATAAAGTGTCACCACATTTTTTGAGCTCTCTCGACGACCGCAGGCCCCACTTTGTGATAGCAGAAACTCAAATTCCCGGATCCTTGCTCAGCGTCAGCGGGCGTCTGTCGATCTGGAAGGCGATCATTGGAAACAGGGTGTAGCATCACTCTTGGGGATTACAGTGAATACCAAGAACAAAGTAAGATTACTCGCATAATGCACTTTTAGATAGGTGAGAATCAAGCAGAGCCTTAAAACGATCCCTAAAAGCTCCGCTGACGACCTCAGAAGAAAGGTTGTTCCAATAGTTAATAATCCTATAAGAAAAGAACTGCTGTTTAAGAAATTTCCGAGGACGAAGTTTGAAAAGCTTCATATTACGTCCTCGCCGGCTGTCACCATTCGCTACAGCGAAAGACTGTTCTACGGAGCCTACTCTAAAGAAGAATTGTGTAACTATTTAATTACCGCAGAGTCTACGAAATTTAAGTGGGTACAGGTCGAGAACTTCAAGTCGGGACTCGTAAGTATCATTACTCAGGCCCGCGACCATCTTGGTAGCCGCGCGCTGGACACGCTCAACAGCTAATATGTCTTTCTTTAGACCGGTATACACGACCTGATTCGCATACTCAAGGAGCGGTCTTATGTAAACCCCGTAGAACGTTTGAAACGCATTCTTGTCCATGTGAGGGAAAGTGTGCCTAATCATCATAAGAACGGCGAATCACTTTTTTGCCGCCATCTCATGATGACACCCAGCATAGCCTTATTCCTAACCGGTCGTGCATAACAGAACTGGTTTGACGGATGTTTAATACAATGGACTTTTCTCATGTTCTATGATTTTTGTTTATGCCAAAGTTTTTAACCAGGTTGCACATGGCCCCGAGAAACAAAATCAGAAGCCTGTGGTTATCAAAGAAAGGTTTCTCGCTGGATTGCCTTTACTCTAGAAGATGAAAATTTAAAGGTTGTAACTGGATGAAATCTCTCGTCTCCCTCTTTTATTTCTGTGGAATTCCCCCAACGATCAGTGATAGGCTCACCCTTATTTCTCATTCGCATAAGTGCCCTTGCGGACAGCAATTCCAGCAACGTCCCCAATCACGCCGACGACCTAAATAGATGAAATGCCACTGATCTCACTACACTACAGAATAATCTTGAGGCGATCAGGCGCTGGCCGGACAACTGGAGCATTCCAGTGAGTAAAAATGTACGTACGCATGCCACCTGGTAGGGACTCCGGCAATGCCTTAATGATCCTTAGTGCATTTAATAATGTGGATACCGTGAAAATCGATTTGAAGAAGGGTCTGAGCTTATGGCTGTCGTTTACCTTATCTTCCAATCGTGGCCATGAGATAGCTGCAAGAAAGGGGATTTCTGCTCAGGATGATTAGGCACACGTTGTTGCACATATACAGGAGGGCGTCCCGAACGCTTTGGAAGGTAGATGTGAGAACGCTTCTCGAGTATATTGATTAGGTCTCGCATATCGGCCTTTAAAGGGTACGCTGGCCATTGATTGTGTCCAGAGCACGGCTACTAAACTAGTTACGGCTCAAAAAATGCCGCATACGAATTTCAAATTGAAATTCCTGATATGCATACATTCGCATTTTGACGATACCGTGGTGATTAAACCCCAACACACTTTTTTGGTGGAGATCTAGCAGAACACTTCTTTATTTTAGTGAATGATGGTGGACGAAGACATGCTATGCGGCTTTACAAGCTCTGTCCCAGGACCCTTTCCAGGCAACACTTATCCTGTAATGGGATCAATGACCAGCCTTTATCCTAAAGTCGTCTTACGCGCTTCTGAATGTTGTTCCGAATCACTGCCCGACCCTCATTTTTCTGAAAACAAGGTGTTGATCTCATTGATACTTGTACTTATGCTAATCTGCGTGAAAGGTGTTCCATTCTGTTTTCACTTTTTGTTTGTCAGGTCAACGTGCACTCGCCTAACAGGTAGAAAGACAGACCAGCCGGATCCAAAATATTCCGACCTTCTGACTGCAACCGATGTACTGATCGCTCAGTCTCTTAATTGTTTGTGACACTGTTGTAGAGCGCAGTGAAAGTCAGTGGGCGCTCACTGAGTTGATTCGATTTGTTTTGTGCGACTCAGCGTGCTGTCATGTTGGTGGTGCTATTTCAGTTTTCGTTTGTGTAAATCATGCGCCTGGATTACTCTGTACTCAGCTTATAGAATATTGGGCAGAGTTTTATATTTTGCTTCATTTTTGTACAAATATGCCCTGTGATATTGAACAGGAAACAGCCACCTCAGAGGACAGGCCTGACAGTGCGCCATCGTAATGACAATTCCTGAGTTTGGCAGTGAAGACTCTAAACTTTGACTCACACAGATCGAAGTCATTTTTGACTTCCGGCGGATCTACTCATATCTTACCAGATATCGTTATATCGTCTCAAATTTACCTGTGACCGTGGCAGCGTAGGTTGCGCATGCAATTTATGAGCGTCCAGCTGAAAACCCCTGCAGTGTAATCAAGTTGACCATTGTTAACCGAATGACAGCTTCTGACGAGGACTACCTCGGCACGCTGCTTGCCGGTACCGAAGTGAGAAGTAACACCCTCTCGCATTTGCTTCGTCATATGGTTCGGTTGTAAAACTAGCAGATCGTCAGCGAGCCACTGTTGCGCGAGTTGCTTCAGAACCTCTTATGCGAGTTCCTTAACACATCAGATGGGAAGGTCACTACTGACTAAGCTAGCAGAGTAGACTGACTGGTTGCTCCTGAGCAAGTAGCTTAATTGCAGGAGCTTCGTGGCCGCGACGGCCTCCAACAGAATACCTCAAACCTGGATGAGCAGGTTTCACTAGTGTCCTTGCGCTAGTCATTTTAGCAAAACTTTTGGCAAAAACGACCACCAGTACGATCGAAATTTTGCTCACGAAGTAGGCCACACACAAGATGATTTGATGAAGGTGTCTGCTATTAAAACCATCGGTTTGGAACGCGTGCTCGTCAATGCAGTCCACCTTGTTCTTTCCGGGGTGAGGAAACCCAAACAAAAAACAACAGGGCCCGTCAGTAATGGCGGCGGCTGCAACTATCAGGTACTTGTGTCTCCCGTTTTATATGTTCAAATTTTCAACGTCCCTCAGTTTCCTTGTTGATGCGGGCGTCGACGTTTATGTGGCTTCATCCACTAGTGGCAAACCTAACCTCGAACCGGTTTCCTATTCACAACAGACCGCTAACCACACAGTCATGCAGAAATGAAGAGAGAAATTACCTACCTTCTTCCTTGTTCTCCGTCGACAATTCCACCAGACGTTCACCTTTGCTGATATGCGGCGTTGATTTTCTCCTACTATGGACCCCCGGCAGGTGTGAGGAGTCTGAGGCTACTGGACAGCACAACATCTTTGTACAAACACGGAAAGGGCACCTCAGTTTGATCATAAGATTATGTTTGGCTATACCAAACAACGGTTTGGCAACACTGCTCCGACAGTTCCTAGGACTTATCAATCCATCAGGCTCACTGTTACAAAGAATCCAAGACGTTCTTCACCACATTATCACCAACGAACCAGCTGCCGTCACAAGCTCTCTTTGGTTACCACCAGAGTAATTTCAAACCACCGAGACCACCATTATTCAGCCTTTCAGTAGTCCTTGGACTTCGTCCTTGTATGTTGTACCTAAAACCTCACCCGGTGACTGGCGTCTGTGTGGTGATTATTGCGCTCCAAACGACGCCACCGTCTGCGACCTGTTCTAAATTTCATACGTTCACGATTTCTCCATCGATCTGCACGGTATGACTGTTCCTTCAAATGTTTATTTGGTCCGGGCAAATCACCTGGTCTTCGTGGCCCTGAAAGACGTATCGAATACAACAATCAATACTCCATTTGTAAAGTACGAAATCTTCCATGTCATTTAGTTCGCGAAATGTAGCTCAGACATCTCTTGGGTTCATGGACGGAATCAAACGTGATCTGCGCTTTATTCGTCCATGTCGACGATATTCCCGCAACGAGTAAGGACACACATCAATACATGTTACACCTCTGTACATTTCTTCCATCGTTTCACTCAGTATAGCATAACCCTGGACCGAATAAATTGTGCTTATGTGGTGGACTCCATACGTTTTTTGGGGCACCGAATCACCTTTGACGGCAATCAACCTGTAACAGAGAAAATCGTTGCACCTGGAGATTTCCCAATGCCACGATCCTCGAAACAGCCTGAGTCGGTTCTCAGATATTGTTAGCTGTTGCTGTCGTTTTATCCTGCATTTTTCAGAGTTGTTCAAATCTCTTGCAGATTTTTTAGTGTTGGGAAATAACCGCACACATTTGGTTTTACCGCTCCCAGCTAACTGAATTCTTTGCAACCAGTGACAAGTGATCACAATTAACGACCCTGACAGACATATGCGCAGACAAAAGTTTGAATCCCGTCTTGCAGACCTATGCATTCTAGTCAGCTGTCGGCTCGGTTGTGCAGTAGATCGTGAACAATCAGGCTTCAACAAGCGCAAACTTGCCATCATACCTTCGGTAGTGAGTTGCCGGCTATTTTACTCTGTATCAACCACTTCCCTCGAGTAGGGAGGTAGGCGTTTCACTGTCCTAACAGGTCGCAAACCAATTATTTTTCGAAACCAAGCCCAACCGCTGTCTTTCGAAGGAAATGCGGCAATTGTAATATATCTTCTAGTTCATAACAGGCTCAATATATGATCGGAGATGAAAAACGCCATCGTTCACGTTTTATTCACAGTTATTCAAGTGGCCTTCACCGAATTGACATAGGTCATTTGAATGAATTAGCAGCAGAACGGTTGCAGAAATGATTCACCTCCTCTCTCCTCAAATTGCTGGAGTTGTTTTTGCCAGCTGCTAAGACCCAAACATGTGGGATACCACGACAGTCAGCTGTCGTCCAACCATGCATGTAAACTTAAGAGGTCTGTTTTTAACAGTCACCACCACATGTCTCGGCACGTCTTCCGTGTCACCGTCAAGCTGATTTCAGGTCGATTTTTACGACCAAAATTGCACAGGGGCACACGAGAATGGGTAAGAAATTGCCTAGAATTCTAGCGTGGTGAAGTTTACTGGCATACCGCCACGGTCCCTGCATATTTGCCAACAAAAACGCAAGTTGCGATCATATAATTGCTGGAATTGTCGCGCCGCTGCCATATAAAGGAGATCATCGTTGTAACTTGGCATGTGTTAATCGCCTCACCAGACGGCCAGTGGGCACAATTATACCCAGCAAGAATGTAGAAACAGTTGTGCGAGCGTTCCTGCACTAGTGGATTTCATACTGTGGTTTTCCAACGAATGCCACCGCTGACAGAAGTACACAATTGCAATCAGAGCTGTTCATAAACTGCAAATAGTTTCCCGGAGTTGACGACATCCAAGCCACCACGCACCATCCAGCGGCAAATTTTTCAGTTGAACAATTCCATCGTCAGATGAAGGCCGCTGTTGAAGCCCATCTACACCACTATCGGTGGACGGATCATCTACTCCTTGTCACGCTTGGATTCCGATTAATTGTAAGGGAATCGTCAGTTGCACAACCGTATAATTAGTTTATTATACGGCATCTGGCTACCCTGGCGAGCCGCTCCATACGTGGAACATCGGCCACTATAATTTTGACACTACCACCTTTGTGCGACAGCTGAAGTCATCCATGACGGAAATCCGGCCTAAGACTAAACACCAAACACGAATAAAAATACTCCAATCGGGACTTTGTGATTTTGTTTACGTTCGTGTAGATGTCGTTAGGGCCCCCCTCCAAAAATCACGTTGCGGACCACGCCGTGTGATCAAGCGATTTTTAAAGTTATTTACGGCCGACCACAATGGATCTCACGATAGAGTGAGCATTGATGGACTTGAAGTTGTTCATGTCAAACCGCACCAGATCCTCCCACCGGTTGTGAGTTCGATCTTAATCCTAATGACTCGCAGTCCACGCAGCCCAGGTCTAACGAACAACCTGTACATCCCCGGTCCAACCAGGAAACCCCCATTGACCTCCCCCACATTCGTTCAGGCCAAACAGCCGGATGGCCAACAGTTTTAAACGAGCGTTGTGCTCACCATTTCCTCTTTGCTGTTGGGCGCTTCCATCCTTCTAACGCTCTAGGGGAGAGCTCTGTAGGGTGTTCTATATACTTTCACATGTTCATTAGTTTTATACAAAGTCCACACCAATTGTTCTTGCACAGAGTGAACACCACTTGTTTGATCCTATTAAACCTAGCAGTACACTTCTAGTGCGCGCGTCTCGGACCCTTGGTGCTTCTGCTCCACCCAGGTGTGTTGCTGTTTACGGTGAGATTGGGATTGCTTATAGTGAGCGACTGAGCAACTGCGTTTTTAATTGACTATCTGTGTTCATACTTTTGTATGCGACTAGCACCTAATAGGCTCATGCTTGTTTGTGCTGGTTACTTTTACAGGGTTGTTGCTGTAACCCCTGTCTCGGAAGAACGCTGTCCCCTGGGATATCCACGCTACCTCAAAGTTGGTTCTTGAGTGTTACGGGCCTCGTAGAGGCCCAAACTTTGTTTCTGAGTTTAACGGGTGACCAGGTGAGAACGGTCGGCTTGTACGTTACGTCTTCCGATCATTTTGCCTCGAGCTTAGGTGGAACCCGAAATTGTGAAAACTTCCTCGTGGTTGTCTCTGGAGATGGCCGTCGTCGGACTCAAAGCAGAATTTGGATACATATCCGCCGAGACGCCTAGTCATCGGATTCAAACCGCCGGTCTGCTAGACGGCAATAACACAGCAGATACCTCATCCACAGTTAGTACTTGAAAGCTTCTGCACACTGCCGATAGCTCTCCCGATCCCGACTATCTCGCTTAGAGCATTGCATGGAGTTGTCGAGATGTTTGCTAATCTACCTAGACTGTTATTCATGCAGTCATTCTCAAGTGGCCTGATACCCAGAAGTTGGAAGTTTGCCACCGTTACCCCTGTCTGCAAGGATATCAAGCGCAGTCAGCCTGGTGATTGCCATCCAGTCGCTATGACGTTCTGCTTGTCAAACTTTTGGAGGCGCTCGTGGTCGACTCGCCCCAAGTATACTACGTATCCATTTGCGACGTGTTCAATAGAGTTTTGGAAAGGTTCCTTGTACGACGAATCTGCTGATGGACACTGACCGGTGCACGAATTCAGCGAACCAGAGTATTGGCGTTGATGTTGTTTACTTTGGCTTCGCTCACACGTTTGATCGGGTGAACTGCTCGGTTCTGACTGACAAGCTTCAACACCATGGAGTGCATGGAATCGTATTTTGTTAGTTGACACTGTCGCGTACACGCCAACTGTGCGTACTGTAGCTGCCAAGGCAGTTTCAGTGATGTGCCTCAGGGTTCCATTCTCGGTTTGCCTCTGTCCCTAATCCTCATCAGTGATCTTTCCCGCTCGATTTGATCTCCACTGCTACCGCTTGTGGATTTCTCAAGATTTGGCGACCACTTTTTACACCCAATACACACTGTATACTGCAAAGTGGTCTGATTATCTTGCTCCAATGGTCTCCGTCGAATAAACTTGAAGTCAACGCCGAGCAGTCTAAGGCTGTGCATACTTGACATTTGTCGGACATGTACTATTTTATTGATTTTCCTGTTCAGTCGGTTCTCATAGGAGGGAAGTGGGAGAGCTTGTTCAAACTAGTGGTGTGGATGGTCTTGAACTCTGCAAACGGCGCCAACTGACGTCGCGCAGTGGGGCACTTTATGGCCTGGCAGCCTTGCTGTTCCTTCCGATCATCGGCAGCCACACTGAACATATAGAGTACGTGTCCTACTAGCAGAAGCTGTACAGTTTCATGACCCCGGCCATCGGTCGCAAAATTGCTCATTCCGTAGGTACGCGCCGGTGGACTCTCGCCTTTGACACACGGATGACTCATTTGATAGAGACTGTGGCAAAGGCCACAGTGATCAAGCACCGGGAGTCTGTATGCGTCTTCCTCACGAACGGGTCAGGTTTCTGATATGTGATGGAGGCCAAACGTGCAAACCTCTCGTACACTGTGTTCAATCGACAACTGTGTGTCGTTGCGACAACACAAACAACGTGGGTTTACGAATGTTCCGCGTACTTTTGCCATACTCGTGGACACCTCGTCTGCAACCGTTCATGCTGACGGGGTAGCACCGTTCAGGTAAATGAAGCGAAATACAGTCCCTAGTTGCGTTAGTGAGACTGTGTATGACTCAGACACCTGTAAGTTATCACGACGACTAGACAGGTGGGTTTAAAACCTTAAGGAACGGTCCGACCTGTCTGAGATAGTTCGGTTATCTGTTGATGCTAGAGATCGCGTGGTTAGCTGCGACGTTTCAGACAACTTTTCGTTGAAAATCGAATTAGGTTGGTTTTTCATCATCCGTACGTGTTGTGATAATTCGATAATAGTCTCCATATTCAAGAATGGATTTCGGGGCTCTTGAGAAAACCATACGGGGCATTAGTTTGACCCAGTCCTTTCTAGGGTTCTGGCATTATCATATTTTGTCGATTCATTGCAGACATTTGGGAAGAACAGGCAGGGTTTCGTCCTGGGCGGGGATGTAGAGATCGCACTTTTATTTTCGTCGAACTATGGATCATCGTCAGGTACATAGCCGAGCAACATTGCCGTATTCCCCGATTATAGGGGTGCGTTCGATTCGGTGAACCGATCCACACCTTTAAGATCGCCCAGACGCAGGGGTGCGCCAACTAAGCATGAGTGCCTACTGTCGGCGCTTTATTCCCATACTTCAGCTCAGGTTAGGGTTCACGGTGAACTGTCTAATAATTACAGCACCAGGAGTGTAGCAGTTGAACGTCAGTGTGAACCGGCGATTTATTGCTGCCTTTTATGATGGTGATACATGGGATCTGAACGAGATGCGACGTTTGTATCTTGGACCAGAAATGGTTTGTTGTTACATTCTCTTCAGTTTATACTGACGTTCTTTTTTGTCAACACCTTATTAATAAAATCTCCCCAGTACGATCGTCGTCCCCGTTCGATCGGAATGGGTCGGACGGCTGACTCAGAGTTTGTAGGCGCTCGATGCTCCCAGACGCGACTATCCTCGATCCTGCCTATCGATTGACTTTGTGAGTA
>QNGE01005310.1:0-18539 GCA_008508345.1 Paragonimus westermani | reverse complement strand
ATGATGATGATGATGAACTTCAGATCAAAGCGGGTATAAGTAGAATGATTTCTGTCTTCCACTGGGCGGTGTATGGTTTGTGTGCTGTACGCTGAAGTAAATGTTCCTCTGTAGCGAATACGTTCAATTCACTGAAAGTCCGCTCTCTGTCATTCATAACATACAGTGGTGGAACATTGGTCGATATTTGTTGACTGTTTCGTCGTCAGTGATTGCAGCGTGCACCCTTGATCTATAAGTATGTTTCATTTGTGGGTTGGTCTGCAATTCCGTGACTTTGCTTAACAGTTCGACCTAACCGCCCCCGAATGTGTCCAACAGGATTAAGTTCTCCCGGTGGAAGTGGCCAGGAGAAGTTCCACACTCCTGGTGTTGTGGGTCCAGATCTCCTTGGCCCGTTGTCTCAGAGGCCGAGTACATCGTCATACTTCTTACGACTGTGCTTTTGTGTTAGCATGGGAACACGATGTAAGCGTCTACCGCGCTTTCAGAACTAATATACTCTTCTGCTCCCGGTTCGAATCAACCTTGGAGCAGCACTAAACTGGACCGGCGTTGAAGCTATTGTAGACGGCTTTACCGTAACCTACCGCTATGAACGCCTATCATCTCTCTCTCTTTGGATTTCCCCCCTCGATTCTTACTTTTGTTACTGGTCACAAGACAACATACTACCCACTTGATTTTCGTGGTTCGGGAGATTAGCCTCCCAATATCTTGATTTGCATACACGAAATGTACCGTCCCTTGTTGCTTCGAGACACAATGTCATTGTAACCTTCTGTTAAAGTTGTACTCAGCTAAACCGGTGACTCGCAAAACACACGTTTGATGCGATCTTTTTCTAGGGAACAGTGACCTAACGCTAGATGATTTAAGCCATGAAGCAGACGGATGGTTGGTGAGCTGTGGTTTGTCACAAATATACATAGAATGACAAAGTAAATATCTTTTATTGATGAGTAGGGACTTGCGGTTGCAGCAAGCCTTACTGGAAAACACGATTGGGTCAATTAATCACAGCCAGGATACTTTTTTGTCAAACAGTGTACGCAAGGTTGCGTTTAGTTTGCAGGTTTTGTAGTAATTTATGGACGAAGAACACGTTGACTAATCAGTTGTAGTGTCTGATCTCTCTCAGCGTGCTCAATTTAGCTGTGGACGACATTCCAAGAGGCTGTTGATCACTTAATCGTTTTGTTTTGGACACAGCCTACGTTAGATACACAAACCAATCGTCTGGACTGAAAATACGCAAAGGCTCCCTGTCTTCAGCGCTTAAAGTCTTTCTTCCAGACAGGTTTCTTTATCGTTATGTGACAGTTAATAATTATTATTAACCGCTGACATGGCTGTCGTTGTGTTCGAAATGGTTGCACCGCGCTAATGTAAGCCGGTTGATTGTTTGATCGACCGTCGATTACATGTGCTGTTTGTCAGATGGAGAATGTTGCCAATATCTGCATTGTTTCTCGAAGAAGTTCATCAGCGTAGTTGTTTGTCATTTTTACTCAGAGCGTTTACTGCTTCTCTCAGCTACTTCTCATTGTTTCAGCTGCAGCGTAGTCTTCTTCCGTGGCCTATAAATAACTGAATCGTATAGAGTAATATAAACTACTTGGATAGACTTCTTTAAACAGTCCCATGCGTCTATTTTAAACAGCAAGTGCTTCGACTTGTAGTCTTGTGTATTCCAACCCCACGTCTTCTTAACTGTCGACTTCTTTATTTTCGTGTAATGTTTTCCACTGATGGTCTTTTCTCCAAGCACTTTCTTATGCGGCTCATAATTTTAAAATTCGCTGAGCTAAACCTACTCACAGTACTGTATTGCTCGGGAAATATACTCGAGACTGTTAGAGGAACCCATTTTTTCCGTCCCAAACCGCCTCCATCGAGAAGACGATCCTATCCAATCACAATAAGCGGAAATGTCGTGAGCATTCGGGAGGTGATCTTCCCTATTTTATACCTGTCTGGCTTCTATTCCGCTATGATCATTGGTGGCTTAGTGACCTTAATTGCTTTTTTTGATGTCTGTCTTATGGTTTTCTGGTTCGAGACTGTACCCTATAAATACCATCCAGTTTCCTCCTTGTCGCAAACGCTATCGGAGCAGAACAAAGTTTCTTTTTGCACTCGTCTTTTGGTTTGTCTTTGGCGCGACTAATGGGGACCGCCGCGTGATTTTCGGGACAAAGATCTGTCATGTTAGTTATATCAAGGAGGAAAATCCGATCAATCGTCTTACTGTACCGTGGATGAGCTAGCCTATTGAATCAAGAGTTTACAACAGAGATGAAGTCATTTGATGTCATTTTTAACTGCTACTATTCCGCTTCGTTTGGTTCAACGCACTCATGACAACTCGTTTGCTTGTCCCGTTTAGTGACGGGGCTGGTTCGCGCTGGTGTTATTGTCGACATCACCCACTCTTTCCTGCTTCTCCCACTGTATGTTTTCTTCTATGCGAGCCCCACCATGGTTGCATTCGCTACTCAACGTGTATTTACACAAAGACTCTCGATGATTTAATCCGCTTGTTACGTTTGCACGTGAATACTTTGGGCCTAGGAGTGGGCATTTGTAACACTAATGAGAATCCGTATGAGATGACCAGTTTTATTTTTCTCAGGCAGCATCCTTTTTCCTCTTGTAGCCCGAAACGAACAATTTAGACGTAACCGTTTCAGTTACTTCCACAACTTGTGATGACGTGGAAGATTTCGGACGGCCATCGCATTTTGAACTATCTCCAGTTTCTAATATGAGATCACCGCCCACATCACCATCTTTTCGATCATTATTTCCTACGGATAAAAGCGACATCAATGAGAATTTAACGCCCTCGATTTTCCAGTCAGAAACTTTCGATCAAGAAGGTTCGGGGTTGCAAGTTGACACCATGAGTCTTCGAACTATGGTTTCATCCCCACCTAACTGGTTGAAATCTCACTACACACCTCCTAAACGTTGCGGTTTAGAGGTCCTTCCAGAGGATCGCGCACTACGCATCCGTCGACATCCACTTAAATCCAACACAACTGCTAATAGCACTCTCCGATTACAGGTCTTCACGGGTCAAACGATCGACGAAGCCTGTTTGCCAAAATGCCCTGGTGGTACACCTTTAGATCCTAAACTGGTACTCAGCGTGACTAAACAGCGTGTGCTTTTACGACAAAAGAAGGCGAGGCGCCTAGGCTTCAAAGGTGTTCGTATTTCCTCTAAGACAGAAAGACGCATGTCTCAGCTGATGCGTGCAATCGGTGACTCACCGAATCCAGAAGCATCTGCTTAAGGTGAGTTTCATTTTGTAATGTTTTCAGTGTTACTATTAACGAATCTACCATAGTTGGGAACAGTGGCCCTGTTGTTCGTAGCCCGGGTTGACGGTTTCGATATTGGTATGTTCGCGGAGCTTAGCACTTAAGTTGCAAACGTTTCATCACCGAGCGAGGTGACATCGTCAGTGCGTAGATGTTTCAGTGCATAACCTTGAGCGTGAAGTTTGGTTAAGTTCGATGGATGCCTGCTGCTATAAGGCATGGTGAGTTGACCTTCTGACCTGAATTCTGGTTGGTCGTCTTTTGTTGTTTTTGACCTTTAACCTGCTCTACCATTGGTTGACTTCGTTGCATTTGAACTTCGGCATCAATCCTGATCTCACCACAAAACTGGCCAACAAAATCAACACCACACTAAAAAAACTAGAGGCTGCGTATGAGATAAGCGAACAGGAACGCTGGAAAGTGCAGCTGAATGATGCAATCACCGCTCAGCTCTATGGACTACCAAAAGTACGCAGATAGTATCCCACTATGATCAATTGCATCTCTGTCAGGCACGGTGACTTACAATTTGTCCAAAGACCTATTCAAACGACTACGATACCTCATCGGCGGGTCAGAACATTCCACCAACAATGCTCTACAATTCTTGGGCCAGCTGAAGAGCATCAGGATAGTTGACGAAGCAATGATTTCATTTGATGTCACTGCACTCGTCACGTCCATTGACTTCACCCTGGCCGGAAATCACTACCAAGGCTGCTAGAAAAAAATCCTCGTCCGAATAAATGATTGGAACTGGAAACCATTTGCAATCTCATGGAGCTACGTCTGTCGATATGCTTCAAATTCAATGATCAAATCTACGAACAACTTTAAAGAACTCCAATTGGTTCGCCCATATCTGGGTTTGTCACAGAGGCGATCGTGCAAGGGTTAGAGAATATTGCACTACCAGTGATCAAACCAAAACTGTGGGTGTCGTATGTTGACGATACATTCTCAATCCTAGGATGCTCAGTGGTTGAAGACACACACGAGCTGCTAAACAACGTTTCAACAACATTAAATTTATGATGGAGATTGAAACTGACAGTCAGCTACCGTTCTTAGATGTATCAATCAACCGCAAGCCTGATAGAACACTGGAGACCTCAGTGTATCGGAAAAAAATACACGCGGACCAACTCCTTAGTTTTCGCAGCAACCGCCCAATCAGTTATGAAGAGAGCCGCATTCCAGCTGTGTTTAAACGAGCTAAAACACATTGCAGCACCGCAGAGCTCTGAAGATAGAAAGAAAACTACTTGTACCGAGCATTTCCTCGCAACGGATACCCAAGAAATTTCACCAAGCGGAGTTTACTACAGAAAGAAGGAGATTTAATCTCTACCGAACCATCAACAAAACGAGTTGTACGGTCGTACATAACAACTGTATCAGAAATGATCGCAAGACTTCTGAGACCACATAGTACCACGCTAGCACATAAGCCAATGGCAACATTACGAAGGACACTATCAAAACCAAAGAAACAACTTAAACCAGCTGATAGAAGAAAAGTCATTCACAAAACCAAATGTAATGACTGCGGACAACACTACGTCGGCCAAACCGGACGGTAATTATCAACACGAATACATGAACACCAATTGGCCATCAAGAGGCACGATCAATTTTCTCCGATCTCCATCCACGAGGATGAATCCGGACATGCCTTCAGCTTGAATACCGCAGAAATCCACTCTCAGGCAAACACCAGACGTGCAAGAAAATTCCTCGAAGCCTGGTATTCCTCAGCCAAGGCAATAAACAAGATCTGTGAACTAATGCGAACCAAGGATTTGAGATGTAGACGCCATCAAACATAAATGCCGTTAAACTCAAACGGAGCAACTTGAACAGATCAGACCAAAGTCGAAATGGGACTATGGATAGCTAATCGGACGTGATTCGAAAACGAAGGGATAACTCGCTCAATTAATTTACAACCAATCAGATTCGAGGTCAAAGTGTGGCAGCAACAGAGAGCAGTCAATCAGACTCCAACTCAACGATTGCAGTAAATAACCATTCGAACGTCGGCCCGAGGTTCATATGCAACGAAGTCAACCAATGGTATAGCAGGTTAAAGGTCAAAAACAACAAAAGACGACCAACCAGAATTCAGGTCAGAAGGTCAACTCACCATGCCTTATAGCAGCAGGCATCCATCGAACTTAACCAAACTTCACGCTCAAGGTTATGCACTGAAACATCTACGCACTGACGATGTCACCTCGCTCGGTGATGAAACGTTTGCAACTTAAGTGCCGAGCTGGACGAACATACTAGTGCCAAGACTCTACCACACCTCACGTTGAAATGTCCCGACGTACCCATGGCCGTCTGTGTTCATTGCTAACCCGCTGTACTTTTGTATACGCTAGTTGATTTTCTCATGCTGAATAAGACAGAGAGGAAGCAAATCACTCTTGAAACCACGCTATGCGTAGGCGTGCAGAACATCCTAAACAATTTTGTTCTGCTTCATGATGGCCAAATCGTATTACCTACCGCGCTTATTTGTGCCTTCCACCGTATGCGTTAATTGTTTACGAAGTTAGTTTCAACTCCTCTGAGTCTGACGACCTTCACAATCTGTCTTTAGTTGGACGTTCTTTTTTGTATTTGTGCTTTGTGTGAAATCGATGGAAATGTAATGCAGGCGCACTTGACAAAAACTCTATTTCCTAGTTCTCTCTTGGTTTGTGCAGGAGTGAGGGATTGTTTACCTTCTTTTTTTTATCACTGCATGAGCTACACTAGATGGCTAATACATATAAGGGCAACAGTGGACGGAGATTAATGGGTAAAACTACTGTCGTACAGCCTTGCCAGCACCGGACAGTTAGGTAACGCTCTGATTGATGTGTTTGCTTATCGGAGTGGATTAGGGAAGTGGCCAAGAAGTTGGTAATGCGAGTTGCTTAACACGTGCACGCCTATCCAAAATATATTTTTAAGAATGACGACATCTCAAGAAATAAACGAATGTCGTTTCATCGTAAATAGAATTCTCGACCGACATGTCTACTTGGAGTTGACCCAGCGCGCTCTCCTACTGACGATTGCAGCGTGCACTTATTACACATGTCAGCATTCGATTTCCCGGGTCTTAACCGAACCGCTGTATCACCGGATGGTCACCGCACTCTATATCACACACTGTGATGAGGTTTGGATTACGTAAGTGTGCCGTTTAGTTATCCGAAGTAGATGTATGTCGTATCTTTTTTGAGCAGTCCATCCTTAATTTCAAAGTACCTTGTAAGCAATCGGTAATTCGGTTTGTTAGTAACGTTTCTTTTCTGATACAGCAGGTTCTTCGGATCTGACCTAACCTCAGGCGTATCTCAATTAATGATGATCCGTCCTCTTCCTAGGTGTCTATGTTCAAAGGTTCGTGTTCAAATTCCATACCTCAGTCCGTTTTGTCGACGGTTGTACTGCCCTTGTTGCCTTCGATGTCTTCGAGTCTAAGTCGTACCAGTCTCATTCCATTAGTTTACCTCAAATGACTCAGCTTAGTGCTATTGGTTGGTTACTTTTCGATCCACACGTACTGACAATCGGCTTACTTGTTCGCTCTACTTAAATCTAACGATGTGAACGTTGCAGAATGTGGCTGCCTTCCTTGGGGTGCCGTCACTCAGCATGGGACCGGGTTGGTGTGTTTGGAATTACGCGATGAGTGCTTGCTGGAATAACCACGGCGTGTTCATTTTTTTACCTCTACACACACGCTTGTCACTCTGCGTTGTTCATAGTAGCTTTTTGGGGAGTAGACAAACTGTCGAAGACCAAAGTCCGATTATTAATTTCGTGTTTTGGAAGTTAACTACACTTTCCGACCAAAAGACATTCCAGGTTATGGGATCACCTTTTTGTTTAATACAACATCCCTTTCGCGTGTGGGACTTTTTATTTGTGTCCCTTCCAGCTTGTTGGCCGTATGTGTACACTATGTGATCCACATAGCTTGGCCGCCGTGCTATGGCACCACGTAAAATGTGCACTTTTATGGTCGATCGGGTGAACTAGGTTAAATACCATCGTTCTACTGAACGGCTAGGGAAGGGTATCACGTCCGGCGGCAACGAGATTTTACAACGTGTTTTGAATGTGCAAATACCAAATAGAGTGCCGGCAGTATGTTCACGTACTTAGTCGGCACACCTCTAAAAGTATAGATCGATCCACTGAATCGAACGCACCTTTATAGTCGAGAAATACAACAATTGTTGGCCGGCGATACACATGACGCTGCTCCAAAATTTGACGAAGAGTGAAAATGTGATCTACACATCCGCGCCCGGGACGAAATCCTGCCTGTTCTTCCCTAGTGTTTACCTCTCGAGCTGCAGTGAGTCGACGAAGTATAATGGATGCTAGAACCCTAGAAATGACTGGGGTCAAACTAATTCCTCTGTGGTTTTCACAAGAGCCCCTTATACTTTTCTTGAATATACGAACTATTATCGAGTGACCCCAACTCGACGGGATAGTTTCCGTCGTTCACACAAGTTGAAATAAATGAGTCAAGGCTTCTATCAACTCCTCTCCCCCTTCTTTAAAAATATTTTCTTTGAAATATTTCCAGGATCCCGATATAAAGTTGAGCACCGCGCCATCTTTCAACCAGATCCATGGGACGTAAACTTGGACGCGGACAAAGGTTATCACTGTCGTTGGTCAGAGCGAATCCGTTCATAACAGCTCCAACCCTGTTTTATTTAGCGCTTTCCCAAGGTCAATGTGAACTGTAGTCAGACGGATTCACGGGATCAAAATGCATGCCATGTGCCCCCTTCGTCCATTCGTGGACGACATTCATGATCGACACACTTCATACTATAACATTACTCCGCCCGTCGAAAGCACTGGTCACAGTGCTCCGCACTGTCCTCTCTCTGATGGTGTAGTACACTCCATCCACATGTTGCTATTAATCGTTTGCTGTTGTCCTGTAGCATCTAGCTTTAAATGTACCACCCTGAATCTGGACCTGCTGTCGTCAGCTTCATGTATAGTACAAGTGGATCTGGATAGGATCTCGTGCACAGTATTCCATCCCTTCCGCTCGCGAAACAACTTTTTTTGGAATTCCAGTTTCTGGCACTTCCGCACATAGGCAAACTATAATCTGGCTCTAGGGTGCTCCCACGTGCCTTCCTATTATAGTAACCCTTTTGCTACCACTGGACTGTTCGCGGATGTTCCTGTGCTAACTTGTATGCCTCCGCCAATTTGTCACGTAACTGGATGCAGTAGTCCGAAACCAGCAAGTTGTGTGGTGGCAATCTAGAAACAAGCAAATCAGTTGGCAGTCGCGTTTATTTCCCCGTCAGTAGACGGTATGATGATTGTGTTGTAGAAGAATGGACGCTATCACAGTATGCAAGCGAGGACTGAGATACGGCTTTGTGCAGTGATCTAGTGATTTCTGAATTCACAACCATCTTCAAAGGAGACTTTAATCTGCAACTGACGCGTTCCACAACACCATTTCCTGTGGCTAATAAACGCTCATCTTTGTTTTCTTTATGCCTAATATTCTATAGAGTCCATATTATTAACGCCCTTTCAAAGTTTGCCAGTCAATCGCAGATGGAACACGTATCTACTGATGCATAAAATAATGCATTGGGGTTCTCTTGACAACCATGAGAAGAATGATAGTTGCTATTAATATGGATCTGATAGTAGCCGACTATTAGTTAGTGCTTAAAAATACCTTTTCAGATCATTAGGTGTAAAAATAGATGTTTCTTGACTTGAGCGTGTCTGTTGGAGTAGCGCTTCGGTTAGGCTTTATATGTGTCACAGCGCCTGTGTTGTTGAGACGATCGTGTTAACATTTGCGTAGGCAACCTCCTCTGTTCCTGGCACTGTAGATCAAAAAGGCGAAGACGACAGTCCTACAGTTAGCAGCCGACGAAGAGTTTATACCAGCTGGAATGAATTTTTTTCCAGCTGTTAATTTGCCCTGCCTCTATATCATTCTCTGGCTGGCCACTTGTCTTTCAGTAAGGTCAGTAGCCACCTTGTTTGGCTGTAACTGTTGACTCATCGTTGGCTGTTCTTTCTCCGGCGTTTTCGATGTCTTGATACGTCCTCTTTTTAGGTGTAATGGTACTTTCGGAGCTTCATATTTATCGGTAATTATCGAAATGTTTGCTTGAAGTCTAGTGTTCCCTGGTTGTGACGGTTAGTTTCTGTTGAGATTGGTTGGTGCGAGTGTTGTAGTTTGTAGTGGTTGCATCTCGAAGGTATTCACTAAAACATCGCTAGACAGGCACTAATAGCACTTTTCCTGATGGTTAGTACGATTACATCTCGTTCAAAGCTGTTTACATATGTTTCTAGATTTCTTTGCCAGGAACACTCGTCAGGTCAAGTTTCGCAGGTCAGTCGTGTTCTATTGAGTTGCCTTTGATACCAGATATGTAGCACGCACCGTCTACAGGAATGCCTGTGACTGATACACAGCAAGGTCGACATTGCAACTGGTTTGTGGCACTTAACGCACTTTCGGGTACATCTGCAGTCGGTTGTACTGGTAGTCTTCCAAGTAAATTCCGCACTTTTTGGTGATGGTACTGATGCTGGTCGAGGTGCCCAACTGCAGTCGAGTTGGGTGTCCGCTGATGGAAATGGACAGAATAATTCCTATGAGGTTTCACCTCACACTTAAAGGTAGACTTCGGATTATAGTATTGACGGATTATTTACGCGCATGATACTCAGTTCTTCTGTGTAAATGAGGAACTCGTTCTTGACACAGACTTGGTGGACTTAACCTATTCATGTAATCGACTCTTGAGTTTCTTGCCTCAATGATTGTCTGAAGAGCAGCAGCGTACAAAATGCCATTTGCCGCAAACGCAGCGTGATGATGTGGTTTCCCCGATGAAACAGATTGAGGTGGTTGTGTAATAAGCTCCTGTTCCAATAATTCGACATTAGTGGTTGAGCGCTGTATGTGATCTGAGTGTTGAACTGTGGCGACATCGCATTTCAGATTGACAAGGCGCCTGGACTCAGTTGTGGTCCTCTACAACGTCATGCCTGGGTCGAGGTCGTTCTTGTTCAAACGTCGCTTGTAGATGTCTGCATAGAAGGCGGATAAGAAGTTTGAATTGTTATTCGCTGAGTGCACCTAACTTGAAACATTTCCATTCGTGATTCACGATGTCGGCATACCTTGCAGTCTTTCTTGAATGGCTTGTATCACCAGTACCGCATATAGAGTGAGGGTAATTTTTAACAGTCACGTCTGGTATGCAGTCACACAGATTATTTTGTAGAATACAGTAAGCGTGTGCTCCAAGTTTCTACAGAAGGTGCTAGCATCTTCTGAGCGTCATCCTGATGTACGCTGGACGCTTCCAACGCTGCTCACAGGACACTTTCAAATTCGAAATTTCTACTCCTCTTAGGAACTTACAATTGAAGACCCCAATTATTATCCCATTTTTAAGTGTTAGAGTCGAACTATCAGTTACCTTACAGTCTGTTTTTAGTAGGACAGTCGCACCTGTTCCGGTACGTCTCTCTTAGTGTGGTACCACAACATTGAATGAACGCAATGTACGCACACGTAAGCGCCTACCAAAGACGACCTTAGCAATGGGCCTCCTGTTTGCCAGCGATGGTTGTGACCAATGGCCAGTTCGAGCGGTCGATCGATAAGACCACCTGTCGCTTGGATGAATTGCTTTGGGATGCACACTGTTCTCTTTCCAAATGATGTGAAAAATTGAAAGGAAAGTACGATGTCTGTCTTGTCAACCGGTCGATACATACAATGTTAGATTACAGGGATGATACACGTGGTGGATTGATCAGTTGTAAAGGCTGCGGGCTATAGATTTAAGGACGTCCCATGCAATCGATCGATGATATGTGTAGTAGGTGTATTTCAATTGTGAAGAACTGGGCAACAGTACCCGCAGTTTGTGCCTGATTTCCCTAGTGGTAGAACATGAGTGAACTGGCAGTCTGGTGACTTGTCCTAGCCATACTTCTTTTTTATTGCCGGAATCATCACTAGCACGGCAACTTGATATATCCGTCATATTATCGTTATCCAGTAATCCCGTGATTTGCTTTTGTGAATCAAGCTATACAGTAGTTTACCAACCTGCCCTACCAATTGACACGATATGTACCTATGGTCAGCTAATTCAGCCTACAATGGTCCACATGAACTGGTGTATCCTATCGAGTGGATGTGCGATTTTGATTGGCACGTTGTCTGCACAAAACGTGCCACACTGGGACGCGACGGCCTAATCTCACTGATATTCGTACTAGATCAGCGAATGGTGTCCATACGTTAGTGCAGTATGATTCTCTCCGACACTGCGTGTCTGGATCTTATCGTTCGGCCTCCTCGTTCCGGTATTCTTTCTAGTATCCATGATTGATGTCAAGTGGCGTTCACCAAACATTTCGAGTACCGACGAATAACTCGGAACCGGTATTCCTCATTGGGTTCAGATTGACGGGGCGAACTACATTCTGTTTGCACAGTGAGGAATGCTGTCCTGCTCATTTTTACCCAAACTGATTGGTCTTAAAGGGCCACAGTTATTCATGTAAAAGAGTTGGAAATTAAAGAAAGACTGATTGGGACATACAACTTTTCCATATTGTTTGAACCAAATCATGCCATTTCCGGGTGGTTGTAGGATTAATCCGACTCTGTCGTGACCTCACAAAAGTGTGGAAAATATTCTAAGCACTGTATGCCTCCGTTCTGGTCTTGCTGCGGTACCTTAGTATGTTCCACTGTGCTTGTTCTGGCCAAAATCGTACATTAGAGCGTTTCCGCGGCTAATTTGGACGGTTCTTCTGAAGAATCTGCTTGAGTTGGGCTATCTTGTTCTCCAAGCTTTTTCCGCTTGTGTCTCATACAGCTGGGCTAAAACGTTTACGTTGTGAATTCGGTTGCCGAATGGGGTACAGTTAGTGTGACTTGAATGTGAATAATGCAGAGTGTACCTTTTCTGCTCCTCCATTTTCGAGAAATATCTTTTTCAATGAAAGATGCTTGTTCTCGCTACTTCTTCATAAGAGATTTAAGTAAAAGAATCCATGGATGAAATAGTAGGTGATAGTGATCGTTGTCAGAAAGATCCTTAATCAGCGATTTCTGCCTATCCAATGAAACGAACGGTATTTAACACAACGGTTGTCTACTGCACCTGCGATGTCTGAACGAAGTGCTTATGTGCACACACTCTGTATTCTTTTCAGTCATTGGAAAAGTTGAAGTTGAAGCATAATGGTGTGCGTCCTACAAAATACCGAACTGTTGGTCATCGGTCCCATTAATTCCGATCTTTCGATCTTCTGTTTGTGCTCTCAGCTTTCCAAACTGTTAATGCATATATCCTACTAAGGCAAGGTGAATACTTCACCTACAGTGGTTTCGAACCACTGCAAATGTTTTGACCGGTTATTTGTTGGCACAAGGAGCAGTGTGTCGGAATTATCAGTTGTTTGTGTGGCAGTAGTCTGGAGCGAGACCCTTGCAGTTTATGACGGAGTTCCTGAATGGTAAAATAAAAGATGAATTAGTGACGCGGTGACTTCTTTAATGTGGACTTCTTTTTCTCTACTCAAACGCTCCCTGGCAAGGTAACTTTGTATTCGTCATGTTGTAGTTCTCCAAAGTCTTAACGCTTCACCAGTCTGGTGACTTAATTTATCCAATTCATATATGTGGTAACTCGCCGTCTTAACTCGCCAGTTGACTTTTTGCGCATCGTCACAAAACATCTGGGTCTTAACGCAGTGTGGTGGCTTGCGCATCTCTAACCCATTTAGCTAAACTGAATGTTGTGATGATCACACTGGCAGAGTCACTCATGCCATGCAGAGTTCTGACGAGTTACTATCCTTGGTCTTGCAGATTGGGGTCGGAAAGAGGGCGACAGTTCTTTCAGGAGAAAGTGGTACTAGTCCTTGTTCACTTCATCCCACCCACCGCCTTTCCTCATAGGCTCTTGAAACAAACGTTTTAACTAAGAACCGTGATTACTCTCCTTTGTAGTTCTGCTCCTCCTGACAATGTCTCATCCCACTTAAAACTGTGAATACTGGAAACATTACTAAACACTTTGCACTATAAACCAAGTCGCCCTATCTACCACATAAAGCAGAATGGATAAAAGACAAATGCTACTGTTGACCCTGCCTCCACTGTCATATTCAGTTATCCCGGCGCACCATCCCAATTTTAACTTGTAGTATTTGTTCTTCGGATCCTAGCACAAATATAGTTAACACTGTCTGTGCACATCTCATTCCATACTAACATGTGTGACGAAGCTTCAGAGGTCTCCGTTGTTCGTGGCTGTTTTGTTTCCTGATCTGCTTGTGGCTTACCCAGCTGTTAGTTATTTGGATGACTGGGACCTTTTGCGAAAAACGCTTAGCTGATATATGAAGCGTTTGATTCAATCGTCACAAACTGTGTACTTCTGTTTGGCAAATTTATCTTATTGAAGGATTTCGAAACTAATGAAAATCCCCGCATTACGCGTAGTCATTCTACTTGGAGTGTTCTGACTGGCGGAGACAATGCTGGTCAAGCACTGCAAGTCATTGTGAATGGGCCATATTTCTACACCATAAAAAGAGGACCACAACAACCGGATGTCTTCCGGATGTTCCAGGCGACGGAGTTTAACGAAGACTATATGCGCTTTCGCTGTTCCCGCTAATATCGCCCCAACAGTGTTATAAGCTGACTAAATGCTTCTACCCAAGTTGATTGAACCATCCATAATTTCAGTTGGCTTGTTGGCACTCTTAACATAGCCAAGGAGTATTCCATACAAACCAGCCGTATTACATGGTGGCATCACCACCATTTCCAGGGCCCTGCGAATTACTCCACATTGTTTTCATGTCCTAAACTGAAGTTCCTTTTGCCTCACAGTTGTTTAAAGCTAACTACTAGTATCAATTTCCTGTGTATTTCCAGCGATTATGGTGATACTGCCTTCGGGTGAGATAAAAACTGGTGGTGCACGGAGAGAACCAGAAACAGTATTTATCCACGAGGGTTGCTTGCCAGGTCAGTCTTCGTGGGATCGCCCAAACGTTTTGATGCTATCGTGGAAACTTTCCACGATTGTCCGCATTTACGTGTTTAGCGTCGCAGCTGGCGACAGCTGTGGTGCAAATCGTTCAGATGATACCGCAGTGATACCTGAATGCATTGTTCGTCACAGCAATAGCTGACAAAGGATTTTTCGTCGCTGATATTGTACATTCTTGCATTTCGGTTTTTACCTGAGCTGCTCTCGTAGATAGACACATAGCCGTAAACACTGTGAGGTTAAACTATTCCGTTTATGGGCATACCGACAACCTTTTTCTAGGTAAGTGTATAGTAGTCGTGAGAAAACAAATTTTCTCGTGTACTTGCATTTATCAATTGCATTTAACTATCGAAAGAACATCATCCCTTTAAACTCCTCGGATTTCGTGGTATGAACAATCGGATTTGTGTGTGAACGCGATAAGTTCGTTGTGAAGCAATACCTAACGGTGGGTAATTTCGGTTGGACGCTGCACAGTGAACTTGAAGTGCCGGCCGTACCGGCAATCTGAAAAGCAAATTTCAATTGACCCCCATCATACTTTTTAACTCGTGCATACGATAATCGTGAATCAACATTGTTCCCGGTATTCTCCATGCACTCTTCGCCTTGCACTCATTCTAAGGCACTATTGCCGTGATCGGTAGAAATACGTCGATGATTGTTGCTAATGCCTAACATCTCACAATTTTGTATACGTTACTAGAGCCTTCTTTTGTCCGAATTGTATTTTTAAGGATCTGCAGCATTTTGGCCGGCAATCAAAATTATGCTTACCAGTGCCGTTATGGAGATTTTGGAATCTTGACTGTAGTATCGCTTTTTGTTCGACGTACTTTTCGCCCATGTGTTTGCACTAGGCCGTGTGTCGCAAAAAATGCGTGCCACCATGTAAAACAAAGGTGTTCTGCAAACCGGTGGCTGCCATTCAGAAGCTTCATTGGTGTCTCAGTGTTAAATAGCCTGATCTATCAGCATGAGATTTGTTGTGTGGCCCTTCACAAAATAAAAATCCACTGGGCTCCGATCAGAACCGGCTGTTGTATTAAACAAGTTTATTTATACTGAACGTTTAGATTTGTTAATCAGCTTGTTCACCTATCATCGGGTGATATTCCACTCGCTTTGCATCCGTAAATTTGATTCCTGAACTAATGATGTTGCTGGGACTGTTGATCAGTTTTTGCGTTCTAGTTGGTTGTGTGGTGTTCATTGTCGTTCTTTATCGCACGAATCGGTAAACCTCGGCATTTGATCGTCGTATCGGGTGTGTCTGACTCTATTGCTTAATCTGAAGTTGTCTCCGTTCGAACCAATAATCACCAGGCACTATTACAAGGTTCATGTGCACTATTTTTAGTTACACAACTGACATCAACCGATTTCGCGACTTGCTGGCGTTAGCATGAAGAATGAGACCGTCTTGAATCAAGTTTGTCCAAAGCGCATTTTAGTGTTATTTCATCAGAGCCTATGTTCTTTTTGTTCCGGTCGGTTATCCTTCCGCTTCAGTTACTTGGCCTGGATAAAACGGACATAACATCTCGTGCTGAACTCGGCTTGACTCAGTTCTGCATTCTTTCAGGCTGAACTACTGTTTCACTCTGGCTCTGCTCGGATTACTTTGATCGATTCGCATGAAATCCCTCTTTTCACCAATGTCATCTTCGTGACCATTCTGTATTTGTTTTGTGTTCCCGTGCTTACTAGAAACCTGTTTCGTTTTGGATGGCATCATTGTGTTGACTTTTTGCGAACTGCACTGCTGAACTTCTGTACATATTCAGACACGGAATCCTGACGAGATTCCAATCGGGTTTGTAAATACACACCACTTCAGATACCCTTCTTGTGCATATTATGCGTAATATCTAGCCCATACTTTGTAAAAAAAAATTGAGTCATCCTTTATGTCGTATTTAGCCTATTCCTCAGTGCTTACATCTGCTGTACCTCCATATAGGTCGTTGTCACGGTAGTTTTTAACCTATCACGGCTAACTCGCAATTATTTGTTGGGGGAAAATTACCGTGTTTGTTGCTGCTTTCAAACACTGAATCGTTAATTGATTCTCACAACCACTCAATCCTTTTCTGATGGCTTTCATTTCTGGCTAACTGAAAGATTTGAGGAGTATTGCGCCACCTATAAATATGCTTTCAGTCACGAATGAGGCTGATCGCGTCGGCCTTGATGCAATAAAACGATAGTCCCTTTGTGTGATCACGGTATGGAATCGAGTTGATTTGTCGAAGTTCATCGGGGCTCTTTTATTCACCTGTGCTGTGTACCCAAACAGATTTAATAGTTATGTTATCCCTGTCTTGGTTCTCTTAACCCAAGTGAAACGAGTTTTGGGAAAACTGGTGACTATTCTTACGCCTATCAGTTCTGATTGTGTGATATAGCGTCGTATAGTTCCCCCTGCGCCAACACTGGTTAGATGACGTATTTTGATACCACTGGGTAGATTTGAGAGGATTTCTCTCATGGACTCTGGCATCTGCCTCAATTCCATCGGACTTTCATTGGTGAGAGTGTTCGAAAAGTATGCAAAACGGAACCGCACAATTCTGAATTGGAGTTACAATCAGTGCAAAAGAGTCTGTGTCAAAGGGTCACTGTGGGTTTAACTCAGAAGGGACGTTATCGAACACAGCCTAAAAACAACAAATGGCATTAGACGACAGCACTGCTGTTTCCAGATCCATCGTGATGTAGTTTTCAGTTTCTGGCGATCTTGATCGTTATTTTCGTTATCAAATCTTATGGTAATACATGACCAGTGACCACTTTCGAATCAAGATAGACCATCCGAATTTTTTCCATCTCCATCTCATGTCGTGTTACTTCGCGCTTGACTACCGTTATCAGTTTACTTTGTCTGTCCATTTTTAACTACTCTTCGTAGTTTGAAGAGTGAAAATACATTTAACAGGGTTCACTTTTGGTCGCAGCTTTCGGTTAACCCAACCGATAAGGCAACGCTATGATCGAGTATGATAAGTTGGAACTCTTCAATATGGCATGTATTCTTCCGGAACGGAATTTGTACTCCGGCCACCGAGTTTGCCAAGCAAACATACTAATCACCACGTCACAACCACACGATGGGTCTGACCCAGCCGTAACCGAATATTCAATCACTATCTTATGGATATTGTTCACTCGGTTCAATTAGATCAGGTGCTTCATTCTAACTGAATATGCCATGATTGTCGTGTTAGCGTCCGGATTGAACGAGGGTGGTCAGACGAGCTGAATGTTATTCGTATAGGACTACTTGAGCTTTCGGACTATGTGCTCCTGCACGTCCTGGTTCTGATAGGGTATCGCCTAACTCGTCCTTACAACCACTAGGACAGGGTGGGACTTGTAGTTCGGACGAAGATGTACTTCACTGGTTAGCTACAGTAAAACCGAGTTTAATCTAGAGCATCCTTTCGAAATGGGTTGGTCGAGTAACTTCTCTGAATTCGAACGATACGATCCGATGTGAGTGTTGTTCAATTTATGACAATTTTTTGGCTGCGCCGTTCGTTCTGAGGATGACTCATTTCAAATTTGTTTTAGACAGTGTACTTCATGGACGTACAACCATTCATGTTACTGGAGCATACGTCTGGTGCAACCATTTTGGTCTTATTCAAATTCACACATGGACAAGAATGCTTCAAGATTTATGTGCTCACCTCCCCCAAAACGACTGCTGTGAAGTTAAGGCGCATTGTTCACCTACGGCGAAATATAGTGGAAGAATCAGAATGCATAGAAACAAACTGAGATCATCTGACAATTTGGTACGCTTTGCAGAATCACACTTACAAACGGCCTAGTTAGAATTAGGTGCACTTATCTCGGTGTGCGCCTAGCTACAACCTATATTAGGTAGCTTGAGTTCTGCGTGTCGGATCAATGGTTTGAAATTTTAAGACACTTCATCGCGAAATGTTAACATTTTGATTTACTCACAGTCACCAAGGTGGAACCCGCACATTTTCGTACAATCTACTTCAGCTCAGATTAGGGTTTATGATGAACTGTCTGGCAGTTTCAGCACCATGAACGGCGTACGTCAAGGCTGTCCGCT
>QNGE01005309.1:23734-43564 GCA_008508345.1 Paragonimus westermani | reverse complement strand
ACTGAAACTTACCGGCAGACTGTTAGCTCACAACCGCTGAGTAGTGATCTGCAGTGATGAATTGTACTATGTTCCACAAATCGGGCAAGACGTAACTGAGCCACAATAACGATTGTGTACTGGTCTTGTCTGCTCGCTGGCAGTTCAGACAGACAGGCCGACGTCGCAATTACACACTTCAGTGGTCTCAGTCAAACCACAGCAGCGATGCTAATAGACAGATTATGGTGATACTGGGCATAACGATCTTTGCACAGCTTCCCCAAACTAACCTTTGGAAGAAGACAATGAACTCAACTCAATATACGTTCTAGCTCTTCACCAGGTCGGTACTAACAGAAACCGGATAGTGCGGTCACGCAGAACAAAGACCACATTTTGGTCACAGTAATTCATAAACCAGTTATACAGGTACCATCATGATGCTGCTAACTGCGAGGTGCCTATATGTCACTTTGCTCATCCTTCGAAAGTTTTGCATGTGTTCCTAAAAGCGTTTGTTCCCCGGCAAAACACAACAACAATTCATTTCACTTCACACTTCTCGCAAACATTCTGAAGGATGATAATAGTTTTCTTGGGACCACAACAATAATCACACAGGTGTTTTCCGCCTAGTGTGAACGGCAAATGGCAAAATATCTGGTCATTAGCAAAGTTTTTCATACAACTGCACCCTGTCATTGTCATTCGATAGAGTGCACACCGCCAGGATAGCTCTTCTCAACAGAATCATCTCTGCATTAAGCACGCCAACGAAATCTTGCATTCTTTGAAGTCACCATATTCTTCAAGAGAGCATCCTCTATGCAGAAATTGAGCTGTGGCATGTGACTGTTCTGGTTTCGAGTGACTGGGTTTAAATTACTGCTCTCTGACCCCCATCTAGACTTGCAAATATTAACGCCAACGGTGTCCGCATGCATTGATGGTGCTAGACGGCGACAAATGTTTAATAGGACAAAAATCATTCATTTTTGCTAACCTCTTACATCTCTGTCGAAAATATTTACCAATAAAATTCAATCAACGCACGCTCCTTCATCTCTGTGTGTTGACATCGCAATATTCACAGGAATTTGCAAGCGAAGACAGACGGAATGGCTGTAACATCTTTTAGGATCTGTATCAGATAAACATGGGCCACTTTCGGACATTTGTGCATCCACGTTACAGGTGCTTTGATTTGATGTGAATCTGTTCGTACTGGTTTCTAGAAGAACGTTTCAGCCATATGATCGTACGATTCGGGCTGGATGGTTCAAGCTCCAGCAGGTTCAAAGAACTCTTGATTAGAGTGTTTGCAGCTTCACGAGGAGATTGCTGGCTTATTTCTTGATTTCTTGATTTTGTTTCTGATATTGCCATTTATCCCAAACTTGGTTATAGCAAGACATTTGTTGGGTTCTCAGACTGGGAGTTAAAACTGATTGGGTTTTGTCAGCCAACCTCTTCGACTGGGCTGCTAAGCTTCATTAGACCGCACTGAAGGGAGCCCAAACTTCAGTGGCAGTTAAAAAGTTGATTGTCAATTAATAATTCACTAGACGAAAACTGGTAGAATAATTGGTGCTCAACATTTGAATGTGATGTATCATCCAAGGATATCCAACTACGTAACACGTTCTGCGAACGATTTTCAAAGTGACTGCTGTGTTGAAAACAAACAGCCTAAGGGAATAATACTGGGGTTCCGGCTAATTTATCACACGGCTTATAGGCCAAGGTGGCTAACATTCTTTGGGTTGACAAGTGAGCTCAGATTGTACACAGTTCGGTGTGATGTAATTAATAAATATTTCTGAGGTTTAACTCACTGTGTTGGTTGCAGACAGTAAGACGATTAATGCTACATATAAAATTTGGCCTGTGATGAGTTCCAGGGTTCAGTAAGAGACAGGTCGCATGTATTAGTTTTTTATTCAAACAATGGACATGTGAGTATAGAAGGAAGATGATGACAGCGTCGTTCTACTTGTGAAACGGTCGGCGTTGGTTAAGTAGAACAGTTACATTGCAGTCAACCGACCTTCACAGGGACCAAGGTCTGTTAACAGGAAACGTTGTGATTCGCTTAACTAGAGTGGTGCACTGAGACTGGTGATAAACAAGCGAACCAATGTGGATACTACATTCCACTTGTATCAGCGTGTCTTTTTTCCAGTGTTCTGAGCGACTGCACGTGACATATATTTCACAAAATGAATATCTTCGTGGAAATCAGTTGGTAGGAAACTATGGTAATTTTGGACAGTTCCAGAGACGTGAAACGCTGCTGTTTCTATCCGCTCTCAAGCACACGATTCAGATGACCGGCAGGTCAATATTCACAGCCAACTGCTGCATTCGCGCGTAAACGAAGGATGAAGATCTGTAAGGAATGAGCGGTTGAATTAACCAGCTTTGTTGTTTCTGACACAGTTGACGCTAGAATCTGAATATTACTTGATTACATAGGACTGTCTGTGTTTGTAGTCAGGCATACTTAATCTGATGTGATGCTGCAATGTGTAATTTTGCAACATGTGCAAAACCAAACAGCAACAACCTCCTCTCAGATATGCTAGTGTTGTGAGCCAAGTACGTAAGTGGCAGAAGAGTTCCTTATTCATGAAATCGAAGTAGGGGTTTAGGCTTCAACAACACATCGAACACAACACCTGAATAGACACACAGTATTCCCGAGACACGACAGCTGTCAATACCAAGTGCATATGCTGAAAACCCAGTCCGTTGCCGATGTGCACTCCACTGTGTCATCTCGTATTATCCATCAGTTGCCTCGAAACCGAACTTCACGCTACCGCCTCATTACTAACGAGGAGCACACTATGAAGCGTTCATTACCACTACACTAGTCAACATTCCAATATCACAGTGCTAGAATGATTTTCTTCCGAGTTTGATAACAGTATCAACCGGGCACCACGAATTCCCTAGTTGGAGAATAGAATCATTCAACCGTTCGGACATCAGTCATTGCAATTCGGTTGGTTGTTGACCCTCAACAATGGAATCACCGATTTGTGGAATATAGTACAATTCATCACTGCAGATCACTACTCAGCGGTTGTGAGCTAACAGTCTGCCAGTAAGTTTCAGTTTGCTCTGAAGTCTACTCGCATTCGACTGTAACCAGTGTGAATTTCCGATGTCATGTGGTCCACTCAGTTCATCAATGTGCCGAATTAATTATGGGAACAAGGCCAAGTTCCGTTAATCGCGTGATCGCTTTTGTCTGTGGCAAAACAAAAACTGTCGGCGTATACATGTCATGCCATCGGAGTCTGTCTACAGTTATGACTGAAGTGGTTAATTTGCCGAATTCATTTACGACGGTCTGACTGTGTGCGTGGTACTGATGAGTAGAAATTTGTATTTGTGCCTCTGTACATGGCGTATACATGTCATGCCATCGGAGTCTGTCTACAGTTATGACTGAAGTGGTTAATTTGCCGAATTCATTTACGACGGTCTGACTGTGTGCGTGGTACTGATGAGTAGAAATTTGTATTTGTGCCTCTGTACACAGGGACCGCAGTGTGTGTGTGTGTGTGTGTTGAACAAGCAACGCGCGACGCCATGCAAAATCTGGGTGGTTATTTGATTATTCGAACTGTACACCGCTGTGCACGCCTTATGAGCATGTCCAAGTCTGTACGGGCAGTTCGGGTGGTGTCATATATAACGGGATCTTGAACACGGCACGAGGTTACACGCAGTCTAGCGACACTGAGTTGTACGCGATGAGGAAGATGGGATTGTCGAATGATTGTTTTCTGTTGTTTTGTTGTTTAGTGATGGTAGGGCCAACCGGTAAGCGATTATTTCATTACACACTGAAACGGTACCACTATGTTTGATTGACTGTGAATGTGGCGTGAATAGCACTTCAGTTACACTCATCCTCTATTCACAGGACTAAGCGTTGGTGGCTGGCATTTCCATGAAACCTAATTAATATACAAGGGTTTACGGGTAGCAGACCATTATTATAGTTTTTTCTATAAGAGGCTATACTAGAAATCATCATTAACATCTACACCGCTTGAATAAATTATACTGTTAGTAACGCGGCATTTTCTGATCCATAACGAGGAGTGATAATATTGTGTGTTGAACCGATATTGAAACTATAGTATCAGTCACACAGTGATGCAGTGTAGTCCACTAGAGACAGAACGACAGAAATTCGAACTGGTCACTTTCGTACTGCAAGCCAAAATTTTTGTCTGTTCTCCTACCAGCTACCTGGGCAACGTACGTAGCTTAGGAATTGCTGACACCGCCAGTCACAAGCGCACAAATCCAGTTAAGACACGATGCAACATCTTCGTTTCAGTTCCAAAATCGCGTGCCCTGTTTCTAGTTCGAAATACACATGAAATAGATTATGTTTGCTGATGTATCGAACTAGTGAGAAATCAACCAAATCCACAACAAATCGTGAATAAGCAAACTAACTGTTTTCAGTTATCTGTGTTTAATAACCTGCGTGCATAATGCCGACAAGACCATGCATTATTGATCAGAAGGGGTTTTTGAATATGGTACAAATTGCACTTTTGTGCCGCATCATCAGCAGTTCCAAAAAGCTTCAGTCTTGAGTCTAATAACGTATACACTATTGAACCAAGGGAATCATCAATGGAGGTGAGTTTTTCTGTGGGTCTGCTGTTTACATTGAGATGCGGTTAGTTCCACTTACAGCAGATATGTCTGCACTATATTTGGCTAACTAGTCTGGTTTGTCTTTCCAGCCTTTTCGTAACTAAAGAGCAATTGATTGACGTGCGACAAATAAACGCAATCTCTTTCATTGTCGAGTATGGGAGGGGAGTGCGTGGTGCGCACAGAACAGATGGACGATTTGCCGAGTTTGTTGGTGAAACTATTATGTGGTAGTTATCTCACATACACACAAATTTGAGCGGGAGAAATTGAGTCGGATGCTCGTGTGCTTCATTATACGTGTTGATCAAATTATGGGTTGTATTAAGTGCTCGAGATCGTGTGGGGAGCATTCCGCTGTCTGAGGAAGGAAATCCGAATAAAAGATAATGTAGTAGAATAACGATGTGTCAATTTAATGAGCAGCGGGATGACAACATTCTGGTGATAAATGTTAGAATTTGTGATCAGAATCCTACTTGCATTTCTGAATTCTATTATCCATAAATCTGACGTTTCATTCTCGACTCACATGTGTTTCATTTAAGATGTCTGGATCACTGGTGGCTTGTCATATACGTTCATTCAACTCTTGTTATAATTCACATTGGTGCAGCTACTCTTGGTGTTATAACGCTTTTGATCCGTGGGAAGTTTGTACGGTAGTTTACTTACATTGACGACTAGCTGCACAAATTGGGAGTGAGAAATCTGTTTTCCGGATAGAACATTCGCAAATTTGTCACCAGCTTACTCTCTTCTGTTAGCAGAGGTTTCACCATAAGTTGTCTCTCATTACTGAATATTCACTTTCTCATCCGACATCACGCAAACTTTCACATCGTCGTTGTTGAAATGACCAACATGACTTTTCGTCGTCACCTAAGCAATTGGTAGAATATCGTTGGACGCATTACATTTTCTTGTACACAGGTTGAATTGTGTACATCTTTCGTCGGCAATTGATGAGTACATATTCGTATTAGTCAGCACACTCCTTGAAACCCATTAAGGAACCGGCATTGCTTGGAGCCAACGTGAACCGACGTGCAATACCTGATTAGGTTGTCAGTGTGTGCCATTCGATTGGCAGCAAGCTAACGTCATGTACGCGTAGTCGGTGAGTGGAAACGTTGATGGTGACCTGAGTGGTTTCAGTAAATTTGCTTTACCAACGGTAAATTGGAGTTGCTGACTAGCCACAATTATACGTGCTAAATTCACATATATTCAGCAGTCCGCAATAATTGTTAACTTTCACCTCAGAATTTCTCGTCATATCTTCTAATTTTTAGGTACACTCTCTTTTTGGACTGAAAACAACGATACGTGCATACAACTGAAAGGGTCTTGCCGAAAATCATTCTGGAGTCAGTCATGCTGCGGGACAACTGTTTGCCGTTTGACGGATCTGTTTTATGGTCATTGTGAACTATGCATTCCAAAAGGCGGATTCTGCTTATGGTCAAGTGAATGCCGTAATGGATCATGCTGGTTTTTCACGTGCTGACCGATCTATAGATAGAGAAATGCAAACTTGATTGCCATGTTGCCTGCGAAATATATCGCTGAGTATCAAACTGTCATGATTGGAATAGGAACACTTGGTGTCTCATAAAAAGGTTGGACCACCGTAGAAACCTACGTTAGCTCACAATTTTGCGCCTCACGTTTTCTGCACTGCAAAAGCTGGACCGTCAGTCGTTATCGCAGTGAGTTCCGTGTGATTACTCTAAGGCTAGTTTCCTTCCTCGTTCGGTGTTAAATGAGACGCAGACTAGAAGGTGTACGGCAGACAGCGGTGTGCTTTTTGAGTATGGATGTTTTGACACACAAGTTCCGTCGAACTTTTCATCAAGTCTAATAACTAGATGGCTGTGTCAAGTCATCCGTGAATGTTTCAGACTGTCATCACGTAAACGGTCGCTAGTAAGCTGAAACATCGAAACACCCTTTGAGTAGAGTGTGTTTTAAACTTGGGAGTTTTTCGTTCATGCAAAAATTGTGACAGCGCAGATTACAGTCAGTCCTCAGTACTGCAAAATATGCAGACGCAACTAACCGATTGAGCAGATTTGTTTCTGTGTTCGTCAAGCTCTCTGAGGATAACATTATCTGTTTTGAACAAAAGCAGTAGCCGTCATGCAGTATCAGCTTGTGATGTCTAATCGAAAGGCCAGGAACAGTGTGGTTGTAACGCCTAAAGCGTTGAACATAGAAGATAAAGAATGGATCATTGTTCCTGAACTAACCCCACTAAACTGACCTTAGTAATACGGTAGTCTATGAAGAATGGAGCTGACAACCGACAGGTGATGTACTGAAATGGGTAAGCATCAGAGAGAACCAAATCCATAGATTGATCCTTAAAACGTTGGGCACAAACACCAGTTTGAAAATGACAGAATCGAGAAATACGCCTGTAACTAGGCAGCTGCACTGGATACTCTTTGTTGTCGGACGATGAAAGACGGACAGTGCTGTTCATAGAACAGCAACAGACCAGAAGATATTTTGAAAAGCATAAAAGAATGTTGAGTGGAGATTAGATATAACCAACCGCAATGTACGGTTCTTGCTAAACGAACTGACAAGTCTAACGTACAAAACCGTTTGAACGAGGAACTTCACCGTGTGGTCTTATTGAACGTTTAGCGAAGAATTATAAGACAGCCTAAATCTTCTTATTCTAATAACTAGCTCTGTCATAGACACGTGTGAGTTTAACGTAAAGCAAGGGCAGCTCATCTGATAGCACAACTGCAATCTCATCATAGCTATTTGAATGATGGCGTTTCGTAGATTGCCTAATTAATTTAAACATGGTCAGCTATTGACTTAGGACCTAGTTTGAATGTATACGCCACGCTCGCGGTTTCAATTTACGCAGTGTCCCACAGATCCCTTGAACATTTGAGAACGTGATCAGTGAAAACATGCAATGTGCACGTGTATGGGCAGTGTTCGCTCCGAAACAAGATGACGAACACCATGTCGGGAGATGGTTAGGCGGGCAATTAAAAGGTGAACCGAGGCAGAAATAAGAATGTCAATGGAGACAACTGTGACCGATCTGAGCTCTTTCAATGAAAGACCAATTGCAGCATGAACGTCTCGGTGCACCGTTTTAGACCAGCTGGTCTAGATTGTTTGTCGTGTAACATTTGAAAAGTTACACCACTTAACTACTTGAGAAGCATGTGTTTATCAAGTCTGCCTTATTTATGAACGGATCGGTAACGGAAGGTGCTCAACACGCTGCAGACATGTCAGCTGTCAGGTCTGTGTAGACTTTCGCATTTTAGTTGGTGGTAATTCTGTAGGTCAACAGATTCTCATGACAGCAACAGAGAACAACAGGCACCCTGGTGATCCGACTAGTGCGGTGATCCAGTGGGAATATTTTTGGACAGTTCATCACCGTGATGTGTGCGTTACCATGTGTGGGGTGAGAAAACCGACTATGATGGAAAAATATAAACTAACCACTCTGTGATCGGTATTGCTTTAATTCGATAACGAGTGACAGGTTGAATATGGTAACGCACTTACCGGTCGATGGTCTCACCTTCACGTTTTCTCAAGCTCACTGATGTTCATCGTAATTTCAAACATTGCAATATGTCCGCTTAATTCAGATGACGTACTCTATACTTCGAACAGCCGTGAATTATCATCATCGTTAAATATGCTTTGTGTTAGTATTTCTCAGTCATGTTTGGTGAGTCACTTCCAATTCAAAACAATCTGTCCATTCTACAGTTTTCTTGACTTTTGATAAGTCCGCTTGAACTAACAATCTGAGTTGACACGTATGTCCCCTACAAAATTTACGGCACAACAAGCTCAGCAGGCCTCTGAGATTAAAATACAGATTAATTGATGGATTATGTGTACATCTGTCTAACAAGTTTACATCCTTGCTGATCGTAAAATGGCATAAATGAAGCTAATTTCCTGTCTCCGTGCCTGTAGGATTCACATACATTTGGGTCTACGTTTGCAACCACTTGTCACATCGTTACCATATCACCAATGAAATCTTTGGCTGAATCACATCATGTTGAAACGCTCAACTGATAGTTTTTGCAACTCTACGGTCCTCTCGGTTAATCCTTCTCAAACAAATCTACTTTCACTCTAACCAGCGGCTTGATAAATGAAGATCATTGGCAAAACGCACATTACCTTTTGTCGCTTGTTTGACGGCGGTTATCGTTGACAGCACACGCTGAACTACAGTCTTCTTGCTGCAATCAGTAGTCATTATTATGCGAGCACCTATTTCGCTACTAGCCTAAAACTGTTTTGGAATATTAGCTTGATATCACTATTAATTGTTAAATTATATTTATTCAGTGTACCTAACAGGACCGTCTGCAAGATGCCTATCAGACGGGTATTGTCTCTCACATTCTGAGAACCATTAGAATCAACGGAACGGATTCGATCCAAGTTGTCATGTCCATCTAACAAAGCAAGCTCACTTTCGCAATCAGCCTGTAAAATTGCCGAGGCAAACTGACCACATTGATTACAGACAAGCGATAATTTGTTTGTGATTGACGAAAACTGAACACCACTCATGGTTGATTACCCCCCCCCCCAGAAAGTTGCTAATCCGGTCGCTTTTATGACGAGACACTGCAGAGTACATTCGTGTTCCAACCGCAGGTTCAAGATTAACTCAAGTAGTCGTCGTGCGAGCTAACGGAAAATTGAGGCTACGGCATAACTTTAGGTGCGACCGAGTTAACAATTCAAATAGGTTAGCTGTAATCATTTCCGAACAAGGTCTACATTATTCGATAATCGACATTAACGATAAATAAAGTAATTTCTGCGCACAAATATTCAACTGAGAAAGACAAAACATGGGAATATGAAACTCACACTTAGCCAAAACATTTGAATGATGAATATTGGCAAATGTGAAAGAGAGAGAGTGAGAAATAAAATCTAAAAGGAACACAAGTAATAAAAGAAAATTGCAAGCCGAATTTTCTTAAAATGCGGAACGGAGTACCAAGTAGAATGGACGGAAGCGCCCACTTGATAAAAACGAAAGACATCAGAGAACGCAACCTTGAAAAACATCGTGAAAATAGGATGTGGCATTCTGATAATACGAAAAAATGAATCGCATTAACCATGACTGCCGTGACGAACATCCACGGGAACTGTTGAACTGTTGAACTGGTGATCCATATCAACACTGAATGGTTATATGATCGGTGTGGTGTTTAGTAAGAGGATCGGAGTAGAAATGTTTCTTATCAACACCATCGGACTGTAGCTGGCAGCAGTATCGGACACGAGAATGACTGGTCGACATTATTTTCCTCATGTGGGGATCTAGTTCATTACGTTATGATCGCAAACTCGCGGGAGACAATACCGGCATCTAGCGATGGTAACACACATCGCATGCTGAACAATAATACCATATCCCAAATTGAACACCTTCCACAAGGATATTTACTTCAGATGAGCTCTACTTTAAGTGGAATTCGGGTCCATTGCTTTTTTTCAAGAAGTTGGCCAGCCGAAAGTCTTATCTGAATGCAATGACTGCGATCGAGTGCGTGTGTACCTCGATTCGAATCAAACGAAATCACCGAATTCCACTGGGGCCATATTTGAAATTATAATTGAGAGATCACAGTGTTACATTCGTCTGTTTAATAGGTGACCGACAGTCATGGTGGATCTTATTGGTCAACATGAACAAGGTGATCAAGGCTGTCCGCTAACTGAGCGCACAGTGAGCAGTGGGACCATTTCAACTCTTTCTGTATCACCTATATCTTTCAGTTTCGGAACTGATTGCGTCCCCTCTGTTTACGTTCTAAAAGCAGATATACTCTCATTTACACTCCAAAAATCTATCCAGTCACACTGTTACCTTCTTCGAATATCTTAACCCTTAAGTACGTTAGACAAGAGATGATTTCTTTGGAAGAGGAAATCACTTAACGTAACGAGAATTACACAAATGTACACTGTTTGAGGGCGTTCATTGATATTCTCATCCGGACGTCATGAACCTTTAAGCTACTTGTAAAACGCTTGGCCAATGTGTTTGCGTCATTTATCAGGAGAATAGTTTTGAGGAGGCGAACGCAACATGCCAATTTGAAACCGCGTCTCCAGTCTAGTGGTAATATCGGCAGAAATGTGGATGAGTCTGTGTTTGGTGCAATATTCGTCGTCTGAGATCATCCTGAAAAGTCTCAATATCCATCAGATCAGTTTAAGTGTTTTTGTTAACACAAATGTTGGGCTGATTGTAACCTTCATATTCTCACTGTTGTTATCGGTTTTGGTATAAAGTATGCCGGAATTATTTGAACATTTCAGAGGGAAACACTATGGAACACTCCGGGAATTTGTGTACAAACCAACGTTACAATCCGAAATGAGAACCAAACATCACCTGGGTAAACGACGCAAAAATCAGTAGTCCTGGGAAACTGCTTGAGTATGTGCATTTAGCAACGACGCGGTTGATTATCTGAGAGTTTACGTTATCAACACGATACACTATGTAACACAGCTGACAGCTGTCGAAAACTAGTGCCTATTTCCATGAATTAAGGAACGTAGATAATTAGGATAAGCCTGGCCAACTCAGCACGCAGCGTCCGCAAACCGTTCGTAGTCTTCCTGCAAACGTGGGTCTCGTTTAAACTGAATGTGCAAGGTCTCAAACGGTTACGTAACGGCTCCACGGTATGTTGACTAGGAAATATGAGGCACTTGACTAATTTCAAAAGAATCAGTACATAACGCCTACAATACCTAGTGTTCAGGTCATACCACGGGACCTCTGCAAGCTAGAAATTAAACTTAATTTCATTCGATGAACTTGGATTCCGTCGCGTTAGCCAGTGGTCCTGCAAAATGAACCAGTTTTACCTCCACAATTAATTCATGGTGTAGTGTATTGGGTTTGCTCAGGAAACACAGTGTACAGTGACTAGTGAATGGACACTTGGATGATCGTACCCTGATCCTGTAGCATTTGCAACAATTCATTCAGATCCCCAGGAAACTGAAGTTTGTTGAGGAGAAACAAGATTCTTAATGCCAATTCATCAGAAAGATTGGGCTGGGGGTAACTCCCTGAACAATCACTAAAACGTTGGTTGACAGTCTGGCTGGTTTGTGGATCTGTTAGACTCTAGACGCATGGATGCTGGTAAACATCTACAGGTTACTTTGATACTGACGCGTCGAAGAAATAGATTTAATGCGAGGGGCTAGAATCACCGTTCAGATTACGTGGTGCTCAGTGAAATTTCTCCTGGCAGAACACTGGTTAACAATCAACATTCTAATCTATTTGGAACCTGAAAGACTAACGAGTGTTGAACATTTTGGCTGTTGTGGAACTGCTGACTCTGTGTCTGTTCATTCTTGCAGTTGGTGACCAGTGTTTGGCAAGCTACCTGAAGTTGGTCGTAGTATACATGTAGGTTTCCCAGATTATTTTCGTCGATCAATGTGCGATAGTGACTGTAGAACTCAATGAGACTAAGTGTGTTCTTTGCACCCATCTGTCTAAGCAGTTATTCTGCAAAATGTCCTGAATCAACCTGACTTATCACGAATAAACAAGTACATATCTGAATGAAGTTGCTGACTTATAACTCCAATGAGATACATTTAAGGTTTTCATGTCAAATGCCGAGTATCTTTGGCAATTTGGCGTCAATAGAGGGAAGTCTCATAGCGGACGTGAACCTCCTCGGTCCATTAATATAATTGTGAGAATGTACCTTTTCGTCACCAAACTAAATATGAGTGGAGTTTGACCAGCGGTCCGAGAGTCTTACGGTTGATGTGGTAAACAGCTCGTCGCTGAGTGCTCAGTTCACAAGATAGGATAATACACATAATCCGACACTTCTCCATGTTTGAGATAAACGGTTACATAACAATTAGACCAGAGTTCAGAACCAGATCGAATCATTAGTGGACCGGATAAACTTCAAAATCTAAGCTGCAGCTCGTTTTAGGAATCAGATCTTGTTTGAACGCAAAATTTCCACCCAACCGCCATTGACGCTTAGACAGTACGGAAAAACATCATCGTGTGTTTACTGATAATTTGATCACAGATCATCAGGTGGAATAAATTCTCTAATTAAGACTCGACTGTAAGGAGGATAAAACGACTGAAAACAAAAAATCCTGCTGGAAAGTCAAATATTGAGGCAAATCAAGATTCAGCTGTTGCACGGCCATACACCTGGAAATTAATAAACACCCATGAAGCTAGTGAAGAGGGAAACACCAAGAAAACAAGGGGCACCGGAAATACAAAAGGGATGGGGCATCCTGAGGTGACAGAATGAAAAACGTATTCCGACTGAGCTCGAACCAATATCCCATACACTGTTCCACGGACCACTTCTTCATCAAGCAACTCCATTTGTCCACTGGCTCAGAAGCCAGGGCTGCACAGATTAGGCGATAAATACTGAGGTACATGGTGTGTCAGAAAACACCGTGACAGCAACTGCCTCCAGAGAGGATCGAACTCCCGACCCCTGGTTTACGAGACCAGTGCTCTATCCACTGAGCTATGGAGGCTAATCCGATCATCACCACCACGTTCTTTGCACCGAACACATGAGCCGCGTTGGGTAGATTTTTGGGAAAAGTGCGACGAATTTGCACCTTCTTACGAACTATTACGTAGATGGTGCTTATTTTACCAAACAGCTTTCGCAGTAGATGACTGGTCGTGTGATGAACACTGTGAACTACCATATTGTCCGTTCTGGTCCAGGTTCGTACCCTAAAGTTCCATTCAGACGCGCTCACTTGAACCGTGTTCTCGTATTGTGGATCTCGCTCGTTTCATATTCAACAGTCCGCCCTAGGTGTTCACCGTGCCATATCTCATTCGAACATACTGAACAAACCGTCGACTATGGCTTAGTTGCACGTTTGTCAACAGCATGCTGAGGGTACGATTCTACCTAGTTTCATTGATGTTGCTTGATGACAAACGCAGCTGGAGCTTGAACCATCCTGCCCGAATCGTACGATCATATGGCTGAAACGTGCTTCCAGGAAACAGTACGAACAGATTCACATCAATTCAAAGCACCTGTCACGTGGATGCACAAATGTCCGAAAGTGGCCCATGTTCAGTGGTGATAGATTCGCGGATATGATTGACAAATATTTGCCAGCATTCTGCTGCTACGAATCCTGAGTCCGTGAATTCACCAGACGAGGTTTGCTAAGAGCGCCGATGTGCAATGTGCCGTTGTTCAAACTGTCATCGTGAGTCAGATTCAGAGTTTCGACTCGAGTTTCGCTCTTATTAGAGCTAATCAGTAGTACATATCCTTGTGAAAGGTGTTCAATTTGGGATATGGTATTATTGTTCAGCATGCGATGTGTGTTACCATCGCTAGATGCCGGTATTGTCTCCCGCGAGTTTGCGATCATAACGTAATGAACTAGATCCCCACATGAGGAAAATAATGTCGACCAGTCATTCTCGTGTCCGATACTGCTGCCAGCTACAGTCCGATGGTGTTGATAAGAAACATTTCTACTGCGATCCTCTTACTAAACACCACACCGATCATATAACCATTCAGTGTTGATATGGATCACCAGTTCACCAGTTCAACAGTTCAACAGTTCCCATGGATGTTCGTCACGGCAGTCATGGTTAATGCGACTAATTCCATTGCCACGATGTTTTGCAAGCTGGCATTCTATGACAGATACCGGGGTTAGCAGGACAGCGCTTGCATCAAATCAACTTGATGCTAAGTGATGTATTCAGCAAGAATGCGCAGGGTGGAATGTCGAACCGAATTTATTCAGATAGCCGCTCAACCTGGATAGGTGTATGATTTCATCGACAGCCACATTTGAAATTGCACACTTTTTACCCGTTGGCGTTTCAAATTGCGCTAAGCGCAATTAGGCTCATTTTCAACCGATCATCCTGAAACACAATACATGCCTTCACATTCTTCATGCAATCTCGTCAGTCGTTTGCTCGTGTTTTTGTCAAGGCAGGTTGGGTCATTTTTATCCAACAAATTACGGTCCTCGCCACTATGTCTGATACGGCGCATTACATATTCACGACCTTCATACTATCGATTACCTATATTCAGCCATGCTATGTGTTCTTCGCGAACCCATCAATGTAAGCTTCTGGTAGTGTGGCCAACATAACTGATTCTAGGCGGGCAAGTGAATTGGTATACACTAAATGGACTACAGGATAATGCATTTTATCTTACGGGCCTAAGCACAAAACCGCAGTGTATGTGAGGCGCACACGTAGTTTATTGTCGCAAGATGTTGTATTAACTAAACTTTTGAACCTACTCGTGATAATTTCGTCTAGCATATCGCATTTGAAAGGTAATCCAAATGTATACGGTTTTCTTTTCTACAGCCGAGCTCTTTCATTCCACTGCTTTGTGGCCCTGTCTGTCAACAGTTCCGAGTATTCTTTTAGTATAAATTAAATATTGCACGTATGAATGCCATCTCTTTAGCATTCACCAAAATATCGGTGTTCAAACGTACATTGTTGGCCAGTTTGTATAATGCAATCTCCCTCTTGTTCAATCCAAAACAAAGGGAAAATATAGTTTTGCATTAACCACATAGTTAAGTTAGCGTCTGCATAGAAATCGCTGCAAAAACGGTTGACGTTTTAACATTGAAATGAACAAAACTATGTCGGTTAATATGAGGTTTTATGAGGTTCAAACAATTCAATGTCACATTGAGTGATCGTGGTTCAAGCGTGCATGTCAGAGGATCAGTAACATATTTCGTAAGGAACGTGGAAATCAAGTTTGAACTTTTCGTCCACAAATCAGTCAACACCTGAAAAACCAACAGAAACCATCACAACATTCGCTCGACAGTAAACAGAATCCGCCTCGGGGAATGCACTTCTCACAATGACCATAAAACGGGGCTGTCAATTGGCAAACGGTTTTCTCACAGCAGCGCTGACCCCAGAATAACTTTCGGCAAAATCCCCCCAACTCTATGCATGTATCGTTGCTGTTGGCCGAGGAAGAGAAAACGGCTGAAAGTTAGAACACAAGATGAGGAATTAGAAAATAAGGTTTGTTAAGTGCTTTGAACGGTAATTGTCAATCGTCACTCTCGTCCCAATGATAGAAAATTGTTCAGCTTGTGCTAATAACATGGCGGTAGGCGAAACAGTGGTTGCACGAGTTGGGGCACATCCTGCACTTAGTAGACTTTCTTGCGTTCCACATGGTCACTCTTTGGTCTGTTAAGTTCTGTAGTCAATGTCAGATGTGAGTCGAGGAGTTCGTAAGATACGGGTTTGGGTTGGATGTGAAGGCCATGAGGCGTTTCCATTGTCTGTGCACATGACTAGTATGCTGTGTAATCTCTCCAATTAGAGTGTATCCAATCCGACAATGATCGTAGGATATTCGAAATTCTTCTTCGGCAGCCCGGAACATTTTGTCAGATAGACGAACATTTGAGTCACTCATCAGCTGATTCGAATTATATATGTGTCCCCTAAGCGCATAGGTCGGCACAACCAATACAATTCGTGTGCCTTGGATTGGAAGTCACTGATCAGGAATTACGTTCGCGCAGCGTTCACTTAGTTCTGATCTGCAGTGGTGTTCTTGTACTGTGGACAAACGAGCAGATTGTACACTCTGTTGAAGCCGTAAACTTCAATCAGAATTGTCGCCTCCTGATTGCTCGCCTGTTCACATTTGTTTATGTGAACTTGTCCTCTACTGGGTTCTTGCAAACATACATGCTTATGCTATCTCAATATTGGTGCATTGTTCTGGGTCACCTCTATGTACATCACTGTTCTATTATCACAGTTGGCTGATTGCATATAAATCGAATTGTCTTATATGCATCATATCGACAGTCAATCAGACATAGTGGTACCGTTTCAGTGTGTAATGCAATAATCGCTTACCGGTTGGCCCAACCATCACTAAACAACAAAACAACAGAAAACAATCATTCGACAATCCCATCTTCCTCATCGCGTACAACTCAGTGTCGCTAGACTGCGTGTAACCTCGTGCCGTGTTCAAGATCCCGTTATATATGACACCACCCGAACTGCCCGTACAGACTTGGACATGCTCATAAGGCGTGCACAGCGGTGTACAGTTCGAATAATCAAATAACCACCCAGATTTTGCATGGCGTCGCGCGTTGGTTGTTCAACACACACACACACACTGCGGTCCCTGTGTACTGGGACACAAGTACAAATTTCTACTCATCAATACCACGCACACAGTCAGACCGTCGTAAATGAATTCGGCAAATTAACCACTTCAGTCATAACTGTAGACAGACTCCGATGGCATGACATGTATACGCCGACAGTTTTTGTTTTGCCACAGACAAAAGCGATCACGCGATTAACGGAACTTGGCCTTGTTCCCATAATTAATTCGGCACATTGATGAACTGAGTGGACCACATGACATCGGAAATTCACACTGGTTACAGTCGAATGCGAGTAGACTTCAGAGCAAACTGAAACTTACCGGCAGACTGTTAGCTCACAACCGCTGAGTAGTGATCTGCAGTGATGAATTGTACTATGTTCCACAAATCGGGCAAGACGTGACTGACCCACAATAACGATTGTGTACTGGTCTTGTCTGCTCGCTGGCAGTTCAGACAGACAGGCCGACGTCGCAATTACACACTGCAATGGGCTCAGTCAAACCACAGCAGCGATGCTAATAGGCAGATTATGGTGATACCGGGCATAACGATCTTTGCACAGCTTCCCCAAACTAACCATCGGAAGAAGACAATAAACTCAACTCAATATACGTTCTAGCTCTTCACCAGGTCGGTACTAACAGAAACCGGATAGTGCGGTCACGCAGAACAAAGACCACATTTTGGTCACAGTAATTCATAAACCAGTTATACAGGTACTATCATGATGCCGCTAACTGCGAGGTGCCTATATGTCACATTCCATTTCCTTTAAATACACTGGCACACTGCTGAACCTGGGTGTCAGTTCATCATAGCAAAACTCATGATTCGTGCTTCACGAATGAACCAGGCCCGGATACCCGTATGAAATTCTAATACTGCAATCAAGCAATTTCTTTGATGGGTCCCGAATGCTCAGGACGAATCGAGACCCAATGATCAAATTGTCATATCAGATATTCGATTTGATTTCTAGTGAGAAGTCCCGGTCTTAGAAATCGTCGATTAGAACTCAGCGGAGCCGTCAGTGTTTCTCTGAGCGATCTCATTTGACGAACTGCACAAAAATGCTTGCGGTGTGCTTTCGCAGTCAGTAGTTCTGTGCTGTCTAACGTAGGGTCAGCGGCAGATTAGCCAACCTATTGACCTCATGTGCACAAATTCCGGTCAGATTAGAAATGCATACCACATTGTAGTTGCCTGGCCGGGCATTCTTCGTGAATGCGAGCTGTGTGAATAACCATACACTCTATTCAGTTTACGCCAATCACAACCTAATATTGTGCACCGGAGATCGGGAGAGTTATTTCTACTAAACACCACCGGACAGTCGTTAGATCAACGGAAATTCTAATCGATCACTCTCAAGGATGGAGCAAAATTCTGGAATCTATTGGGTCCTTTCCAACGAAACACAACACCGAGAAAGCTGTTGTACACTCACTACTGCTCTGTGCTTACAATATCAGTTGACGGATGACATGAATGCATGTGGTGAACACGTTTAAATGTCTGATATGGGAGAGTAATGTTACAGATCACACTGAAGTTGAGATAAAGCGCCACACTCATTTATTTTGCATTCATAAAACTCATAAGACTGGTAGCAGTGTGTGGACGGAATTCAACTGGCATTTACTGGTGTTTTCAAATCTACACAACCGATATCTCTTAGCCTGAATTCAATTGAATTCGGTGATGCACATGAATATCACTTACTACCATGGATGAACAAATCGACCATGTCATCAATTTCCTCCTCCGTTCCCCCCGTACCCGTGGATCATTGCGCGTAACCCATCTGCATTCGAATGGGCTCATATAATCTAGGTCATTTTATCGATGTATCTGGTAGTAGTAATTTTTAAGCTACGGACAGAACCGAGATTGGTCTCAAAATGCCACAATAACCCATTGACGCCTCAATCGTCAACTCAGTACAACAGTATCCATGCGCACCCCGAACACCGCAGAAGAAATACATTGCCATATTGTTTTCAACATGATTCGATCAACCGTTTATCACACCATCAACGCTGTCGTTGAACAACAATCACTTTCATTCCATATGTGCAATAAAGTTTTAATTATCGGGTATACGTAATTGGAGCGAGAACCGAATTGAGAATACGAGACAACAGACACAGGCTCCAAACAATGACAATGTGGCGTATCCTGAAATGGCTACAGAATGATGTTTCTCAGTTAACCACAAAAGTCAGTCATCAATAAAATGTCACAAATGTCTTGAATACCGCATAGAGTTACATGCAAACTGAGGGCTACTTGTGAATTTGAGACGAAACACTGCCTGCCAAGTCGCCGAGGAGATGGCTCGGTCAGGACAATTGTTCATAGGAAATCCACGTGGTCCGGCCGATACTTACACTTCAGCAGCTCCACATCGTTCCGATATAAACGAACGCTAGTGAATACTGTGTTCACACGAGCTAGACAAGTCTGTGAGCATGACGGTTGTATAGAAGTACTATACCATTTTCCATATGTTTCCATTTTAGGCAAAAGATTTTCCATTACGTGCAAAGCAAATCACTTTAGTGCATTAGAATTTCCACCTTAGATTCTTGGACGTGACATCAAGAACGCGATTGGCTCAACTAACCGTCAGGGACGACCAATTTTAATTAGAATGCATCGCATTGGCAACTTTGGTAGATTACTGATGAGTAGTCAGGGATTTGGTTTATTTTCAAGTTGACCATCACTCACATTTGATCGCAGCGTTCGCATTCAGACAGACTTTCCAGCCAGCCTCTTTCGGACAGAAGCACTAGACTCGAGTTTCGCTCTCATTAGAGCTCGTCAGTAGTGCATATCCTTGCCACGGCCGGGATTTGAACTCCGGACATTCCAATCATGAGGCAACCGTGTTAACCACTGCGC
>QNGE01005309.1:0-23556 GCA_008508345.1 Paragonimus westermani | reverse complement strand
TCGACCACAACGATTAGTCGATACTTGGATGGCCGGTGCATAACTGTCAAGAAACTGTGCCAAGTACCCATCGGTATGAACTCGAATGAGAATTTGGAGTTACGGCGACTGTTTGCATATCGACTGATGAAGTGCTATGCAAATGCAGAAACTATTTGCTGGATAGATGAGACAAACTTCAATTTGTTCTGCACGAGGTTAATGGGACGTTCATTAAAAGGGACGAGAGCACGTGTCTCTGTAACAAACAGCCGAGGCCATAATCTTCATTGGATTGGAGCTATGACACTAACCTCGATAGTAGGCTATACGACGAGGCGTGGAGCATACAACAGCAACGATTGCAAGGGATGGCTGCGAACCCCGCTAGATCAGATGAAGATCAGTACACCCATGTCAAACATTGTGTTGATATGCGACAACGCACCGTGTCACACCGATCTGGAAAGTGTGTTTGCTGTGGAGTTATACAATGGAGGACAAATCTTACGATTGGCACCCTATTCACCAATGCTGAATCCAATTGAGAATGTCTGGAGCATGGTGAAAGCAGGAGGTAACCGACAGCTACAGATGCACCACGAGACAATAATAACCGGAGATCCTCAGGGTGTGCAAAGTCAACAGAAGTGGAGAATGCGGGCCCTGGAAAGAGTAATCATGTCTGCTATGTGCGACGTCACCGGAGACCATTGCGCTAGCTTTGTTCATCATGTCAAACGATGCTGTATGCAGGCGATGAACGTTGAAACGGTTGAGTCACAACCGTAAACTCACCTCCTCTCAGTGAACGAAGAATGCTCTATTCAGAGCAACCACAAATTGATTTTGTACTTACTACTTTTTGGAAGTTGGCCCTGACCAAACTAATGCTTGACCTGTGAAAGTGCATAGATTATATAAGACTCCGTTTTTTGTTTGCACGGTTAAGAACAACCGAACTACCCACATACATTAGATAAACGAATGCTTTACGTTCGAGATTGAAAATAGTGAGTGAACTGTTAGCATCTCACGATACGTCGTCTTTCTACAGTGGTTGACCGCTCCTTCAATGGCACTGCAACCCAGTCGACACAGTGAACCGTGTGCATATATACAAAGATGCAGCTAGTCGATTGTCGAAGCCATTTGCCTTTTACTATCAGGTCTGAGCTGGCTAGTCTGTGCAAACTGGCCCTGACCAATTGTTTGTACCACTAGGGTGCGTAGTGCAATGTATGTCCTACGCTACCTGAATAATAAAAATCATTCTATCCATCATTTTGCCTTAGAGTACAATGAAATATAGAGTGGACTGTCTTGACAATTCTTTCGAAGTTGTCTTCCTTTGCGTACAACGGCCAGCCTAGTACCGTTCCGACTGATCCTCGGATCCGGTTTGTTCAGCATTGATGAGTTAAGATGCTAACTCCAAGTGAGATCAACCAAACATTAGACTGAGTTGCCAGGGCACCATTTAATGAGTGATACTGATTGATGACACAGGCTTCTTTCTCAATCTAACCTGGCGACCACGGGGTGAGAGGTGTCACTGAACGAAGATCATAGTACTAAAACAGTCATGGTCGCCATGGCCGAGGTCAATCTACCCACACCTGTTGGGTGATTGTGTCATCTTGACGTCGATGTTGCACTGGGAATGGTTTGGCAACGAGAAATACAGAAGATCCACAAAACGTTCATCGACACACTAAAACTTGTTTTAGTTTTTCTACCGTAACGAGGTAGCGGTTCGCTGAAGCGGTCGCAACCAGTTGACCCGAGCCAGCTCTCCGTGTTCGAAAACAACTGTTCGTAAATTTGAAAAGATCCTGGACCTACTTACCGATATACACAACTCCCGAAAAAAAATATTTTCATTCGATCAAATCCGTTTTTGAGTGTTTTTTTCGCCCTTAGCCTAACGGATTCTGAACCAGGTCCCACCGCCTCGGAGAATACAGTTTATGTTAAACCTCCTGAATTCGGTAGTCGTAATTCTAGGCTTTGGTTTGCTCAAGTAGTGGTTATCTTTGATTCTAGAAGAGTACGCTTGCAAATGTCCATGTATAATTTCATAGTTGTCGAACTCCCCGAGCAGGTTGATACCGAGGTCGCCGACCTTATCTACACCCGGCCCAGCGTTAGCCCTTAAGACACTTTAATTGTCGCAATCATCGGACGAACTGCACCAACCGATGTGCAGAACTTGCGCAACTTTCCGGCAGGAGTAGAGTTGGGTGAAAGTACTCCTTTACAACTCCTATGTCACATGACACAACTTCAAAACAAACACACGGTAAACGAACCAAGTCTACGTGAGTTGTGGCACACAAATCTGCCGGACGATATCCGTAAAGTATTGATAAGGACACACCACTTCACAAACTTGCAGAACTGCCTGACAAGATACATTAGAGCTATCAGAGCCGCACAGTATCTCATGTGCATTCACCAGAGGTGTCTTCAGGCCGTAGTTGGCTGACGGAAATGAACGCTCTGAAGCAGCAGTTTTCCGAAATGACCGTGCAGCTCTCTGCAATCACTAAAAAAACTGGCAGCCCAGTTGTCTTTACGAAGGTTACATAAGCAGAATCGAGATGTTCGGACTGCAGAATGAGGGAGCAGATTAGAAACTAGGCTGAATTTTGACAAAACCTTTCAAACTATTGTCCCCGGATAAATTTAGAGGACACAAGTAAAATTACGTAGGATGCACTCTTCAGAGACATTTCGACCGACCTCTTCGGTCACGATACGCGGACTGTGATCACTCAACATAAGTCTATTTAAATAATCGTAAAATAGGGATGATTCATCAGCCGCAAGGAAAGTAGGGCACAGAACCAGTCATGTTCAAATGAGTCGTCATGAGTTAAAACCAAACGAAAAAATTCAAACGCTGAACTGATCGCGTAAGGAACCAACGGTGCAGACAATATTTTTCTTACATCAAAACATATGGAAATAAACGGAAGTTAAGCGGTAGGCTCAAACTGAGCTGAAGATAAGAGAAGAAAATAAACTTACGTGTATGCCACAACTAAAACATTCGATTAATAATAACCACAACTAAGCGAACAATATATACTTACGAATGTAAAGTCTCAACACCATGATAATGACAGGTTGACTACCGATTGCTTCTGTACACAAAAGGAGGGTTCGTAACGTTGTATCGGAACGGCCTTAGCGAAAGGTGCAGTGTGTCTATTGATTCAGTGGTACGGCACACGAGATTCCTCCTCCACTTTAATCACATGTCCGATTTCTTCCTAATTTTGCGTGAAAGAAGGTTGTGCAGCCTCCGATTTGTTGATCAAGAGCCATTTGGAACGTACTCCGAGACATTTGTACCAAGCGTTCTAACTGTTCGGCCGAAGTACTTGACTCCACAAGTATAAAGGAATTCATAAGTAATGTTGGATGTAGCGAGTGATTTGCTTGGGTCCTTCCCCGGTGTGCAAGGCAGTCGTGTCATCTGGTTGATCAGTCTTCCTAATGACCAGGCGTATACAAAAATGTTTTCGAAGACATGTTATATTTTATATCTTCCAGTGTAGACATTCCAAGATATTTGAATTTCGTTTGATACATATAGTAATCCGATTTATTCAACGATTCAGTCGATATAATATTTGATCGGTAGTAATTTAGTAGGTTTGTACACAGGAAGATACAATCAGACGGTCAATCTGTTACTGACTGTGCGCTGTGTGGAGAAGTAAAAGTATGTGTCAATAGAAGTAGTGAACGATGATTCTGCTACGAGGTAGGCTGTATGATGTAACATAGTTGACTGTTGAAACCCGGAAACGCGCCAACTTTTCCAACTTGTCAGCAACGTCTAATCAATTACCGAGCTAGATAAGACAGTGTGCAATCATTGCAGTTAACACTTACTGAATAAAACTTTTGCTAACGAAACAACTTACTGACAATCGTATAAGTAATGAGCATCAGTGAATCAAAAGGGTGGCAAGGTATTATGCTTGGTAGGTAAGTATTTTCTGCGATCGGGATATCATTTGAGGGTCCATCTATTTCCAGGGAAGTCTGTTGCACACAACGTTATGTATCGCGATGTACCCGCACAGGAGGTGTCAGTCCTTAACCCTTCTGAGTAGTATTCAGGTTATTCTTTCGCAACCTTCGTCCCCTTGATTGTGATTATAATGTACGCCAACTACACAATATACAAATTCCACTAACTAACAGACCTCACCCAGGGTTGGCTAGGGTTTTCTTCGCATTCATCAAAGCGTTAGACTGCTAAACACTTTGGTGTGTATACAGCGTATTTCACGCGACAGACTTAATTTCGTCTTGACTAAAACTGACCAGCATTTGAGTTATCGGTTAATGTTGACACGATGACGATTCACCTCAGCTGGGATCGTGTGGACAACCTGAACAGTATTTACAGCCAGTCGTGCCAAGGCAAAATACCTCGAAGACTCACTAGTATCCAGTGAAAAAGCAACAGAGCAAAAGTCGAAGCAGTTGCCTCAAATTCAATCCGCCGTACTACTACTGCGCACTGACGGAAAGATAGTGGGAACATAGAAAGCTTTTCTCCACACTGGTAGCCTAGCACATTTTCGGTTCTCCAAGTTACTTAGCACATTGTCTGAAAGTGTGTGGCTGATAAGTGTGTGTCCAATTTCGCTGTCAATATATAGGTACAATTTATGAGAAGATCGGTGTTCACTGCGTTTTACAACATGATTTCGATAAATAACGACTCCAACTTCATCGGTGACTACAAAAATGATATTACCTGGCGATTCCGCAATATATCATCACTAGATGTGTAACGTCATAGACGGGTCTGCTGGCAGAAAGATAATCTTCCATTTAATAAAATTCTGCACTTCTCCTGGATGCAGAATGAGCTGCCATAGCATCACCTTGGGCGCCACATCCGTCCACATTTTCAAGAATATCTATTCGGGGGAACAAAACTCTTCGATAAATTATCATTCCAGAGTGATATAATTATGTCAAACTGAGTAACAAGGAAGTCGGTAGTAGAAAGCCAAAGGAAGATCAAGACGATTCCGTAGAACACGATGCGATCTTATTATGTTTATGCACACAAAGAAGGTAGGTTTCAGAAAATTGGGATGGCTTTGAGAAAATGAACCAAGATAGTGCGCGACCTGAGTAAACACGGTTGGTTATGGTAATATCAAGGTGTGAACGAACTTTCTGTGAACACACAAATCCGGGTAGTGTAATGGAGTCGCAGCCGTCACCATCACACACAGGATGCGACATTTGGTATTTCGTTTTTCAGTGGATGGGAAACGGTAGACGATGTCAAGCACCCTCTCTGTATCGCTGTGTGGGTGTTGATCACAGTCAACCAGGTTGACTAGAATGGATGAGTTCGTGGTTCTTGTTGCTCTAGAGCGAGACCATGCCAAACAGTGTTCAGGAATTGTTTCCGATAAATGCCTATTAATGTGCTCAACTTAAGCGGCACCGCAGGAACAGTCGAATGAGCAGATGAGAACCTATGCATGATTCTTAAGCACGCTATCTTTTTGATTAATTCTCACCGCCCATTTTGAGTAGTATATCACAATACAGTTTTTAATCGCACTAGTTAGTTGATAGGTTATGAGTTTAGTTGCTTATTTCTGTTTCAATGGAAACGTTATATAAAACACCGTTATGTCAAATACATTCATCGTGACTCGCACTCATCTTGCTTTCATTTTTCTGACAAAAAATTTCTGAGGACTGGCAAGATTAGTGGGAGCATTGCATAGGATAGTTGTCTTTTTCTATTTTATCTTTCATACACACAACCTTTGCTCAGTGTGTCACGCGACCATGGCAGGTAGTAACCGTCACAAAACTCTGAGTTGCTGTGTACTGAACACTTCAGATTTTCTTACCTTACACATTTCGTTGTGATGATTTATCTGATGTTCGTTTTATAGCCATGCCCACAAATGGCATCTTATCTCAAGTTACTTGTCCCAGAATGAAAATGATTATCGTTCATGTTAGGTTAACAGCTATAAAAATTCTTGTCTGATTTAGGGTTAACACATTTGTTTCGTTTTTTTGACAGATTCGCAGCAGATAGGTGCATTACTGACATGAATATACTAATCTCGGTCGATTCAGCTGCCGTGTTTAGACAGTTTCTGAAGCCAAACATATCTATTAGATCGGAGCCACAGCGGAATTCCCGACTGGTCTGATAACCCGAGCACATCGCATACTCCACCTAAATGACCAACAGAAGGGATTAGCTACTCGGTTCACTTCACCATCATTTTGTAATATTCACATAATCTGCAAGACCGCACAGTGCCAAATCACTGTCCATCAAGGACTTGTGTTTAAGGTGTGAGTGAAAGTTCATCCACCTGTAATTTACCGTGCCAATTGTCAATCAGTAAATTCGATTGAATAGTATTTTTTCGACATACATCTCGGCTCTGCTTTTAAAAAAATTCCTCTGTACCGGCATTTATGTGAAAACTTTTGTACCACTCGCGGACTTGGACAGTGGAATAAAAAGTATTTCTAGACATCTGACAACCTTCTCAAAATTAAGCACAATAACGCTATGCCTGGGCGTCCGCCATATTTTGTGTGGTGGTTTTGTAACTGACTTGAGTGCAAGTAAAGTGTTCAGTCACGAAAATAATTATCATACGGTTTTACCTTATCTCAAATTTAGAACCACCAGAACTTGGTTGATATGTTGCAGACAATATAAATTTTCAACAGAAATGGTTGGATTTTCATCCGCCTAGCACACTGCATGACAGCATGTCATTCGGTAAAACAGACGTAACACGCACTATTCGCACGGCCGCCGCAGACGTTTGAGGGCTGCCTTCAGCGGATCACATCGCCAGCAAGGATACTTCCGAAATTCTAGTGGTAAATAAGCCAAAGTTTTAGAAGTATTCATTGCGAACCCAGTCCGCTCTACGTCAAACAACATGCGAATAATCGACAACAGCCGTTACTGAGTAACCATCGCGTTACCGGCTGCCGGTTTAATGAAGTCCAGCAACTATCTTGTTAATTCTAGCTGTGGATTATATGGTCTGCACGTGTCAGTAGGTTAAGGAACACGAGTTTCACTCATAATTCACTGAACATTGTTTAAGCTAGTTTTACTGGTCAAGAAAGTTGATTGTTGGGGCTGGTTATATCGTGCACCCATCCGGAAAAACCGAGATGTTGCCAAGTGGTCCGTATCGCAAACTGCGTACCCCAAAAGCTGAGACAAGTGGTGGGTGAACTTTCGAACCAGCTTTCCGAAATCACTCTCAGTTCGCACGACAGTCTACCTCGGCATGTACAGTCGGAATGATCACCTTAGTGCTACGCCCACGCGAACTCCCAGAAAAGAACGAAGGTAGGTCAGTGAAGCCTAGGTGTCAATGAACCCCACGGGAAGTTGCAATGTGCAACAGTCAGAGCATGAGTGGATTTGTTCGGAACGAAAGGAACTATACTGTCCAAAAATTGCTCACACGAGGCCACTGTTAAATGTCCGTGTAACGAAATGTTCACCAATAAAAGCTCGATATTTTCAGTCCCTTCATGTCTCCGTACGGTAGAATCCAAATGGCCATCTTTTCAAGCCAACCCTGTTAATCTGTGCACCACTAACCGGAGAATAGGCACGACCAAACTACCACACTATCCTCACCGCTACACTTCCTCGCCAATAGTGTTCAGGTTTCTGGTGCTTATTAAGAGCAGAATAGGTCACCACCCCGTCAATTCTGCGTGTGAGATTTCCAAACCAATGATGGATCAATAACCTACGTCAAACCGTCAGTTTCACACATAGAAGGTAATGGGATGCAATTCCGACCATGGACAATATATGTAAAGCTCCGAATAGACATTAACAACAGTGAAAACTGAGAACGGCACTCCCAGTCTGCCTGCATCATTGGAAGAGCTAAACTGGATTATATTCACAGCACTCACGATTGGTGTCTAACTGGAGTGAGTATGCGTATCAGTCATATTGTAAGAAGGTTCCGAGTTAACTGTCGCGTGCTGGCCTCCCACAACGAGAAAACCAGCACAACAGTAGTCTGAGTGACACTAAGCGAACTCAACGTATTGGAAAACAGTGACATTTGCACAGAGAAACAACAATGTTTACAACTGCTATCGGGTGACAAGCGTTTCACGTTCCGATCAGACTGTCCGTTGTTTCGTTCACATGACTTCGTCTTAGGCAGCTGGTTTGTTTAGAACTGACACAAACTGCTCGAACCACTGCTTATCATTGACAAATTTAGTGCAGCAGCTGATCATCGGTTTTCACTGGTCTCTGCCGCCCGACCACAATTCCGTCGGCAGCAGCTTGTGCATGAGTACCAATTAGCCGGACTTTCTACAATCAAACAACCGTCCCAATTCAATCTCATCACATCACTTCACTTTTGATGAGTCCGTCTAGCCCTCGTTCTTGATGACTCCTCATAACTTGCATCACAAGCCTCTCTTTCCAGCAACGTCCTCTCTCTCTCACGGTTGGCGGCATCCGAAGCCAAAGGACGCCTGCGCTTATATATCACTGCAACTGGCTTGCGCTGCACCAATTGCAGTTCCACCAACACACCACATATCCAGTGTAAACCCGAAGGAATAAGACCGGGAGGTGTGCCAGTGGGGNCAAACATATCTATTAGATCGGAGCCACAGCGGAATTCCCGACTGGTCTGATAACCCGAGCACATCGCATACTCCACCTAAATGACCAACAGAAGGGATTAGCTACTCGGTTCACTTCACCATCATTTTGTAATATTCACATAATCTGCAAGACCGCACAGTGCCAAATCACTGTCCATCAAGGACTTGTGTTTAAGGTGTGAGTGAAAGTTCATCCACCTGTAATTTACCGTGCCAATTGTCAATCAGTAAATTCGATTGAATAGTATTTTTTCGACATACATCTCGGCTCTGCTTTTAAAAAAATTCCTCTGTACCGGCATTTATGTGAAAACTTTTGTACCACTCGCGGACTTGGACAGTGGAATAAAAAGTATTTCTAGACATCTGACAACCTTCTCAAAATTAAGCACAATAACGCTATGCCTGGGCGTCCGCCATATTTTGTGTGGTGGTTTTGTAACTGACTTGAGTGCAAGTAAAGTGTTCAGTCACGAAAATAATTATCATACGGTTTTACCTTATCTCAAATTTAGAACCACCAGAACTTGGTTGATATGTTGCAGACAATATAAATTTTCAACAGAAATGGTTGGATTTTCATCCGCCTAGCACACTGCATGACAGCATGTCATTCGGTAAAACAGACGTAACACGCACTATTCGCACGGCCGCCGCAGACGTTTGAGGGCTGCCTTCAGCGGATCACATCGCCAGCAAGGATACTTCCGAAATTCTAGTGGTAAATAAGCCAAAGTTTTAGAAGTATTCATTGCGAACCCAGTCCGCTCTACGTCAAACAACATGCGAATAATCGACAACAGCCGTTACTGAGTAACCATCGCGTTACCGGCTGCCGGTTTAATGAAGTCCAGCAACTATCTTGTTAATTCTAGCTGTGGATTATATGGTCTGCACGTGTCAGTAGGTTAAGGAACACGAGTTTCACTCATAATTCACTGAACATTGTTTAAGCTAGTTTTACTGGTCAAGAAAGTTGATTGTTGGGGCTGGTTATATCGTGCACCCATCCGGAAAAACCGAGATGTTGCCAAGTGGTCCGTATCGCAAACTGCGTACCCCAAAAGCTGAGACAAGTGGTGGGTGAACTTTCGAACCAGCTTTCCGAAATCACTCTCAGTTCGCACGACAGTCTACCTCGGCATGTACAGTCGGAATGATCACCTTAGTGCTACGCCCACGCGAACTCCCAGAAAAGAACGAAGGTAGGTCAGTGAAGCCTAGGTGTCAATGAACCCCACGGGAAGTTGCAATGTGCAACAGTCAGAGCATGAGTGGATTTGTTCGGAACGAAAGGAACTATACTGTCCAAAAATTGCTCACACGAGGCCACTGTTAAATGTCCGTGTAACGAAATGTTCACCAATAAAAGCTCGATATTTTCAGTCCCTTCATGTCTCCGTACGGTAGAATCCAAATGGCCATCTTTTCAAGCCAACCCTGTTAATCTGTGCACCACTAACCGGAGAATAGGCACGACCAAACTACCACACTATCCTCACCGCTACACTTCCTCGCCAATAGTGTTCAGGTTTCTGGTGCTTATTAAGAGCAGAATAGGTCACCACCCCGTCAATTCTGCGTGTGAGATTTCCAAACCAATGATGGATCAATAACCTACGTCAAACCGTCAGTTTCACACATAGAAGGTAATGGGATGCAATTCCGACCATGGACAATATATGTAAAGCTCCGAATAGACATTAACAACAGTGAAAACTGAGAACGGCACTCCCAGTCTGCCTGCATCATTGGAAGAGCTAAACTGGATTATATTCACAGCACTCACGATTGGTGTCTAACTGGAGTGAGTATGCGTATCAGTCATATTGTAAGAAGGTTCCGAGTTAACTGTCGCGTGCTGGCCTCCCACAACGAGAAAACCAGCACAACAGTAGTCTGAGTGACACTAAGCGAACTCAACGTATTGGAAAACAGTGACATTTGCACAGAGAAACAACAATGTTTACAACTGCTATCGGGTGACAAGCGTTTCACGTTCCGATCAGACTGTCCGTTGTTTCGTTCACATGACTTCGTCTTAGGCAGCTGGTTTGTTTAGAACTGACACAAACTGCTCGAACCACTGCTTATCATTGACAAATTTAGTGCAGCAGCTGATCATCGGTTTTCACTGGTCTCTGCCGCCCGACCACAATTCCGTCGGCAGCAGCTTGTGCATGAGTACCAATTAGCCGGACTTTCTACAATCAAACAACCGTCCCAATTCAATCTCATCACATCACTTCACTTTTGATGAGTCCGTCTAGCCCTCGTTCTTGATGACTCCTCATAACTTGCATCACAAGCCTCTCTTTCCAGCAACGTCCTCTCTCTCTCTCTCACACACACACACACACTCAACTGCACACCATTTCTTCTTTCCACCATTCTGTCCACGGTAACATCGTTTGACCGGTGCCCTCGAACTTACATCACAACAGCACATGTTCATTGTGTCGGGTACTCAGGCATGCACTGGACCAACGCCATACCTCCTGGTTTAAGGCTCACAAGTTTCCGAGCCTCCTGGTCGCAGTTCATTGGTTGTATTCTGAGTCAATGTAGCCTCTTCTGGGTATTTGACTCGTTGTGTGTGTCACAGTGTAACGGTTTTACTACCACCGGCACCTCTTGTCAACATCATCTATCCAAGCACTCGCTGTTTCCCATTACATCCAACTGTCTCATTTAGCATGTCGTTTTCCTCCTAGAAGCGTTAGGTACGCACCTCCGTCCGGCTGTTGTACAACCAATGGTCTTTTTTTCACCAGCTCGCTTGCAGCTCCAGCTTTTCTGCTTGAATGACTGTGGTCTGGCCTGTTTGTTCGCCGTTCAGACTCCCACTTATCTGCAAACGCCCTTGCTTCCGTGCATACAAACTGCGGCCCATTAGTAAACAGAAATACTTCCGATATGCCATTACGAGGGAATTGATCACACAGTTTTTAGTGACTACATTTCCTATAGTACTGCCGAGCCAGTCAATGAGAAACTAATCTAACAGTCTACCATGACCAGATACTGTTTTCCGCCATGTGCGAATATATCGGCTGCAACTAGTCGCGAGGGGTTTTCCAGAAATTTTCTCAGAAGCATCGTCTCCTTTACCGGACTTGAATTATGTCTTACGCAAACGTCACAATTGCTGTTTAGTCCTTCATCACCTGACAAACAGTGATGTCCCTCAGCTCTCTAGACACTACTGTTCAACTCATTGTCACGTGCATTTGCTCAGTGAACCGCTGCTGCAAATCCTTTTTCTCGTGACGTCCCACGGTCTTGTCCATGATTTGCTCCTGGTAACCATTTTGCAAAATTCATGCTCGTATGTCAGACAGTTTTTCGGAAATCCTGCTGAAACATTGGTTCCACTTGCATGTATGATGTGGTTGACTACATTTAGATTTGTCACATGGTTTTTTGTTTCGTCCTGACAAAACTGATCTACATAAACCTCGTGTATTTGGCCTGACGTTGAATAACTGAAAAACAGTTTGTCGGCTACACATTGTTTCTGATTACTCTTCTGAAGGTTGATTAATAGGTCTTGCCTAAAACGTGTGTGGAATGCAGTTAAAACTGGACAGTGAGATTGCAGCCGAGTCAACCGCATCCACCAATTGGGTGGTTTGGGTGGTGTGTAATCAGTAAAGCAGTGTAAATGGACAGTGTGTTCGTTGGTAGGTAATGGGCCAAGGGAGTTCAAGAGCTTGGACAACATAACACAAAACTACGCAATAAAATTCCAATCGTTTCAGCTGCGTCTACATTTCGCCGCTCTACTTATCTCGGCTCTCATTTGAGTGTCTTGTACAAGAAACTAACAGCTGACTAGTGCTAATATTGTGACCCGCAACTGCCAGGTGCTCTGTAAAGATGATAGTTATTAGCCCTCTCTTTAAACCATACTGGGTACTGCTTTCGTATTCGTTTAGCAAGCTGACTCGTTATGCATTCACTGTACTCCGTTGTACTGCAACATTAGAAGAAGTGAAAAAAAGATAGCTTGGATGTGAACAGACATCCTGCATTTCCCTTTGCGACAGAGTTGCATGTAGATAGTGAGTAGTTGATTAGTAAGTTGAAACCAGATGAAACTGTGTGATAGTATTTTGTTTGAAACAGCTTGAGCTTAAAAGGCAAGTATTTTTCGAATGAACAACGTACTTTTCATTACGGGTTCGTTCCCACTGCTGTAAATGGTCGGTACACTCTTGTCCTATCACCTGCTTACCTGTTTTCCCAGTCGTTTGTGGTCTGGTTAAAGTGTATCAATAGGTTTTCGCTTTCTGACTCTTTGATCGTCAGGCGGGTCATATTTATGGTTAACATGACACATTCGTTCCGGTCTCCTAGTGAGTGACAGAAATCCAGTGAACGCTATCAAGTCTCTTGTTCAGATTCCACTCCGTCGCTAGGATTATAACACTTTTGTTGTCTGACAGAAGAGGAAGGGTGAAATGTGAAGCATGAGATTACAACTTTGGCCAATTTTGGGGCTTCCTGTTAACTGTACCTTGTTTACTCCCTCAGTTGATCGCAACGCTTTGGTGAGTACACAACTTGCGATTCTCCAAAGCCAGAAATCATTAGGTGGTTTTGCTATGTAATCATTACAGCCTGATTACTTCTGTGTACATTACTTCCGTGTGCTCCAGTCGTAACGGGCTAATCCAATTTGCCTGGTTGATTGATTGAAATTCTTTAATAACATTTGGTATTCTAATCAAATTACCGTAGAAAATTCCAAATTTTGTATTTCACCGTGGCGGATGACTTGTAGCAGGCTTTCAACACTTTAGGCAACGGATAAACCTAAAGAGATTTTTCTCGCTTCTACTAACGATACTTCATTGTTGTACAACAACGCTTTCGTCTCACTTCCGTACATCAAAGCCTCGACATCATTTTTTTATGCTGTTCAGATTTATTAAACTGACCGTGGAACACAACACGAATTTGTGCACACCGGATTGCTCCCCTCCTTGTTTGCGCAGTCTTTTGACGACACTACACGGATCTTTCACTCGATGTTTTCAGTCCCGTCGTACTACGAACGTCGCAGCTCCGATCGTGCTTCAGAAGTTCGAGGTAACTCCACAGCATCTCTGATTCCCGGACAGTAGTAAATGTTCAGTCCATCCCGAATACATGTGAATACTTCTTTTGAGTTCAATTCTTTTATTACCGTGAATTGTTCGAACTCTAAATTTCCAGCTGCATTTGTCCATTATGTTGTCTTTCAGGACCTAATGAGGTACGCCTGTAGTTGCTCAGGTTATTCAGTAATTCGAACACGACCACAACTCACTCAGCGATCTGAACGCCATATCAGTACTCCACTCTGGGAAGGTTAACAGATAATTGCAAGATGGAAAACGACCCAAATTTCCCTAGATTCCTGACTTAAGGCTGAGCAGACATGTACACTTTCAGCATGGCTTTTGGAAACGGACAGAATACTTGTGAGTACAAAAGAAAAAAACAGTGAGCGAGACAGATATCGGAAAACATTCCCTCATGTCACTTGCCGAATGTAACATATTAGGCTGTCGAAACACACTTGTATTTAATACAATATTTTCTCATACTGAATACACATACTGAATACATAAAGCGAATATGTTTTGTTTTATCGTTTAGTAAACTCAGCACTGATTTTCTGTTTTTTATTACCTACAGTTTTCGTCGATTTTTCGCACAAAATCGAAAAAGAATGTGTAGGTGAATGGATTGATAGACATGCAAATAGCTATGTACTTGAACGAGTTCACCTTGCTAGCAGAATTAGCCCGAGGAAAACGTCCAACTTATTGGAGCAGTTGACTGCGTGCATATATACGTACTGCTTGTACCATACATGATGAGTTATCGCTGGCCATTCGTATCTTCTCACAGTAGTGGAATCCTCGCAAAATATGTTGCTGCCACAACCTACCACAACTATTACACAGATCACTTTCTGCGGGGTCACTCAAACTTTCCTGTATATTGGTCAAACTTCAAGACAGTTTTCGAAACGAATCCGAGATCACCATTCGCGATGGCCGAGGTGTGGGGAAACACGATCGGTCAGCAGTACCATCCTTGCTCGTTTGGTTAGATTTGGGCACCAGATGAACACCAATCAAGCCTGAAGGTGAATTATCGAAATCACAGGTTCACCTCTATGCCCTTATTTTCACTGGATGTACAGTGAAAGACGGAACGTAAGATATCCGTCACAGACGGCATAAAACTGGTGTACAGCTTAATATTCTTGAGTGGAATGACGTGCCCAATAATTTGGGGCCGATCGTGTTATTTTATGTCCCCAGTAATATTTTCAGCCGTCGTATCATGTTATCGTTCATTCAGTGCAAGTTTCATGCAATCAGTTAGATTGAGTTGAAAATGACAATGTCACGTACCTGTCCCAGTTCGAAAGCGAGTAGACAGAAAATATCTCCATAATCAGATAAGCAAAATATGACAAGAGGCGTGCATATAAAGTTGGATGCACGGCAAACTGTAACCACTAATGGTCTGAACACGCAATCCTTCGAAAGCTAGGCTTGTAATACATTCATCCATTGTAATATAAAATAGGACTGGTATTTTACATGAGGGTGTGGGAGGTGTCGGTGTGTTGCGTTCTGAAATGACCACACGAACAGTTTACTTAGGGATCAATTGCACCTGGTTCAAAAACCTCAGATCCATCCACAACGGAGAGATCACACAAACGTTTCATCACGTCTGTGGTATACACAGAGAGGGAATACATGTCTGAATAAAAGTGTGACATTCAACAGCAAGCATGTGTAGATTGTTGAAAACGAATTGGCACTCAACGGCTAACATTGTGATGACCTGGAGATGACCAACAGGTATGTGTGAAACACAGACTGTCGGATCAGCAGAAGCAAAATGGTTAGTCATAGGGTCTTGGAAAAAAAGCTTGATCAGCTGTTAATTTGATTGCTCAGTCCAGACAACAGAATGTTACTCCAACAGAATTAAAGTTGTATGGAAAATTCAGTAGAGACAAAAGAACGCACATTTCACGAAACGGAATGCAAACAGTTTCTTTCGACCTCGTAAGAAAACGGCAACTTACCGATAAACCGTAAGCTCATACAATCAGCAATGTTGGATTACTAAAATACCTCAGTGCTCTACCAGACAACAATCCATATATCACAACGATAACGATCGCACTCAGCACTGACGAACACAACAAACCGAAAATACAAGAGTGAGGTTTGCGCCGAGTTGCAGTACACATAAATCTCATCGGTAACCATTGCATAACATTAGAAGAAACCAAGGTGTATAAAACTACAAAAGCCCAGCGCTGCTGTATTAATCCTACACAGAATGTCAACTGCAACTTGAAGTGGCTGGAACACACAGACCAGTACATCCGACTGTATTGTGTCGTACTGTTGTAGTTGCATTATATTTATCCACTGATGGTGGCTGTTCTTTTGTTGTTGAATGTATTTTTCTATTCTCGAACATTAACTTCCAAACAGGGTTGAACGTAAAGTTTACGCTCCTTACAAATTCTGTCAATGCCGTGCTTTCAGAATTATCCAAGAATCTCCTGGAAAATTGTGAATGTGATTACCGAACATGTGTAGCTTGTGCAGACTGAAACCTACGTCCATGGGAGTTTTGGCTTAGCATGGGAAACCAACGAATCAAAGCACATATCTGCCCATGTCTGTCCGCACACTGTGTGAATTATTCATAGAATGATTCCAGTTTCTCATCACTTTACTTGGCATAAGAGAACAGTTACCACAGTAGACCAATAGACCTGTGACGACAATGAATATAAAGTGTTGAATACGCTTGATTATCGGACTTCCACTGACTGTTTGTTTATCATGTTACTGTTCTGTGAACAGGGATCAAGTCGGCAAGTGGTGGTCTTGATAAATTGTGCAACAGTCGCATACAACTCGACAAATTCATGACGCTATTCATTGCAAGGAATCTGTAAACCAGTTAACAGTCGCATCATCTATCTCACTCAACATCGGTGATCACGCTGAACATTAAAAAACATGGCGAAAGATTTCATTACTCTTTGTAGATTTACGTGTCCACCTGTTAATGTTGACTGAATACGATATTCTATGCGTTGTCGTACACATGTAACTCGTCGAAGCCTATCTCATAAAACTCATGAGCTTTTGGGTTTAGAAAAGTGGCGGTGCACTCCGTCGTCGCCTCCATAGCTCAGTGGATGGAGCACTGGTCTTGTAAACCAGGGGTCGGGAGTTCAATCCTCNGCAAAATCCGGCACCATAAAACCGATCCATCGCCCGTTCTCTGTCTTGCTCCTTTGTGAACTCATGTATCAGTGCGTTCCGTGTTTCCTGATACGATGTTGTGGCATTGGTTTGTTTGCGCGAGGCATAGACGGCTTTCGCCCGTCCGGTGAGCAATGTTCCTAATGCCGTCAACAGTTGTGCTTCGCTCTTCAATCCGTCACATGACGCAATCGCCTCGAATTCCGATAGCCACTCTTCGAACGTACCTCTCACCCGCGTTGAGGTATTCGGCCGAGCGTTCGAAAACTCGCACCTCCGACCTGACAATCCACCACAATATCTCAAGGATTCTCGAGGAGCAATACATCTCCAAGTGGTTTTGCTAAACGGAATTCAAATATTATTCCCATTTTATTTATTACCCTAAAATTAGATGTCTTTCAATTATGGTTGGTTTCAGAACCCATGTAAATTTGGAAGTTCTGATTCGCCACGGAAACTATTCTCAAACAACATGGTTTCCGTTTAAACGTAAATAAAAACAAAGACTAGCAAACTGCTTTGGCAGACTTTTCAACTGTGCAATCAATGTTGACTAACATATTCCACAAACTGATGATCAGCCAGACATGCTTTCTCTGGTTCATGACAATCGCAACAATGTTATTTTCGAAGAGGCTGGCTGCAAAGTCTATCTGAATGCGAACGCTGCGATCAAATGTGATTGATGGTCAACTTGAAAAAAAGTTTTGTCTCAATGTCAATGAGCTACAGAGTATTCCGGGCAACTCTCAGTAGTAGTGTTCATATGATACTGATGCTCACCGTGGTCGCCTCCATAGCTCAGTGGATAGAGCACTGGTCTTGTAAACCAGGGGTCGGGAGTTCAATCCTCCCTGGGGGCAGTTTATTGGACCGTGTTTTGGAGTGGCCAACGTTCTACACCTAACTCATTTAGTACTCCATAACATCAGGCGTAAAAAAAATCAGGACGCGCATCGTGCATATCGATGAAAACAAGTCTATTGATCCGCTGAGTTCATGTCAATCTCTATTCAGTTCACAACTTCAGCTCCCGCAACCGTCTCGCTGTAAAATGTATAGCCTTCAATTGTCAGCTGCAACGAACTGATATACTAGGCATTACAATCTGAGTCATGAGTTGCAGTCACCAACAAAAAATGTTTTTACACATAACTGCGAAAAAATTAACTGTCAGATTCCAAACTACTTACAATTTAGCGTGTAGTTTGGGGGTCTGTCACGTCTTTACGACCGCATATATAGAACCATCACAGCACAACGTGACGGTCAGTTAGTTTCTTCGGTCCATCTTAATTGTAACCATGCTTGATCAATGTTCAGTCGATATCAATCATAGTATACCATTTTTCACAGATGATCAAGGAAGTAAACCCTTAAGTTGCGTGACAGGTAGCGTTACTAATTATCATTCGTTAGGTTAACATTAACCCATTTTTAAGGTGTATGCAGAACAAACAGTTCTTTCAAGAGTTGTGTACCATTTGCTGTATAGTAACTGACGACAATGCTCAGTGTAGCGTATCGTTTCAGTCGGTACAATCACTTATTTAGGTAACGGAAATACTTAGTGACAACAGTTCATCTTCCATGTAATTGATTGATGGTTGGAGGTATTGCCTGGGAGTAGACAGGTTTGGAGATCAAGTGGTTATTTGCATTGTTTCACTCTAGACAATAGATTCAACACTGACCTCAATGAATGAATCAGTTTCAACCAATATTCATAGCAGTATGGATATGCTGTTCTAAATTCCCCAATACATTGTATTTTGTACCTTAACTGAATGATACGTATTTCATGTTGCACCTTTCCACAGGTCAACATGTGTTCAGAATAGACAATCAGAGATGCTTGATCATGAAAGCTAGAAGATTTTGGAAACCAGAGTGGTGATTGAATCCGAATGAAGAAACGCACTTCAACCAACACGTCCACGTTTCTAACATCTCCACAAGTATGACCAGCAAACACATCGGAAAAACACAACAATGCTGAACACGTCTGGTGTTCTGTCGTGTCACATTAGCTTCAGTTAGCCGAATGCGACTTCGAACTCTACTGTTTTATTGGACAGGCACCAAGTGTTACGTGGAGGTTCTCTCCGATTCTCGTGTCCGAGGCTGGCACCGGAAATGAACTTGGTTTAATCAAACGATTTTCTTTCTTTCGTTAATGGTTAGAATCGCACCAAAAGTCGTGGAACAGTACCTAGCTTCGCAACACATTGAACAGCAAGCGTTCTGTCCAAACTGTTCGAAACAAGGAGGAACGCATTGGGCAAGAAGTCACTTGGTGTATGAACCAGAAAGTGCACATGAACTCATCCCATACGTTGGTCATACGATGCTACCTCCAGCTGACTTTCATTGGACCGCCGTTCCAGTTCCAGACCTCAGCCCGCAGATGACTGTGTCAAGTGCCGATCGAACGTACTTTGTGCGGTACGCCGTCAGGAAAGTACCTTACGATTGGTTTTTCTGAACATGACCCCAGCCACCACTGCTTCCAGGGAGGCAGCCAGGGAGGATCGAACTCCCGATCCCTGGTTTACAGGGCCAGTGCTCTATCCACTGAGCTATGGAGGCGTCCCTCAGACTTGAGAGTCCAACACTTTTTCCTTACTAACTTGTACATCACTCACAAGTGCATGTGCATGAGAATTTTTAAAATTTCGGTTGTGCCTATCCTACAGTCAACGGCTTGGCTGTTTACTTAAATTCAAGTCTCCGTCATGCGCACTTCTGACGATCTCTAAGACCACCGAAAGTAATTTATTGGAAAATTGATGGGAATTCGTAAGCTGCAGCCAACTGTTAGCAACTTTTATTTTACGCTAACTACGGACGCTCGCTACCGTTGTCAGGCGACTAATTAAAACGAGTGTTTCATCATTGTTATTGTCAGTTGATTATGACAGTAGCGGCTTATGTGAACAAGCACGTGATAGTCCCTCGCTTATCGTTCCAACTAGACAAAAGATAGTATGGTCCCTGTCGTTGCTAGCAAGATGAAAGTAGTCTGGCTGGTTACTGAACAGGCCGCAAACTTTCGAAAGAATGGATGCAATGCCAGCTCCATTTATCAAGTGTCCCATTCTGTTGGTCAAAAAGCTCCGTGCTTATTTTACATACAAAACTGAAGTTTTTTATCACTAATCATAAGCTTGAGCACTTCCTGCAACATCAGCTCTTTCTGTGATTCGGCACTTGATGTGTACCCGGAAAGTTGCGTCAAGAGCAGCAGTTTATGAAAATAAACAGAAGCGCGTTTCTCTTGTGCTAGGGTGGTATTCACTAAACTAGGGCGCCTCCGGCTATGGAGGTACTTCTCACTGAAGCCTAGGGGTCGAGTATTTGAGGCCACAGTGAGAGACGTATTACTTCACGGTTACGAGGCATGGTCGCTCAGATTAGAAGATGTGAACCATCTTCAAGTAATTGACAACGGGTGCCTACGTTCGACACCCCTCATCGGGTGGCATCAACGAGTAAGCAAGGAGGAGGTTAGGAGGCGGGTGTTTGGTAGTGACTATCAAATGAATTCTTCTGGTTAACCCTTACATTCTCAAACTTAGATGGTTAGATCATGTACTAAGGAAGAGAGTCAGTCGTCCACCACACCGAGCACTACTTGCCGAAGCCATTGTCGACTGGTGTAAGTTGCGAGGTGGACAGATGATGACTTGGTGTAGGGAAATTAAGTCATCCCAGGCAGGGGACCTAACGACTCACAGAGACGGTGGCTGGAGACGTTAGGTGAGATGAGAGCTAATCGGGCTCAGTAGCATACGTGTTGGCCAGGTTTCCTGTGAAGTGATTACGCCTAATGATGCGAGGCAGTGAAAGCCGTAAAAAAGCTGTCTTGCTGATGACGTCTTGCTTTCACTTATGACTTTCTTATTTGTTTGTGAGAGTCTCCGTTACGATGAGAATGTTTTTTAACCGTCCATAATAACCTCAAGTGATTCTTCTGTTTGGTTAAAGGGCTTCTGAAGTTGAACTATTCTAGAATGTCCGGATCCGACTGGATTTCTCAATTGCGTGTGATTTAATAACCCTCCGCATACTTCATGGGTACAATTAGCTTAAAAACCGAACTGTTGCCTATCACTGTGTTGCCAATTTCTTCCTCAAGAGGATGAAGGGGATAGAACGCGAACAGGTTACCGTAGTTGAAAACAAAATGCCGTTATTACTCATGAATAATAACCTCTACGTACGCATATCGGATAAAAGTCGTCATTACACCGGCAGGTGCAGTTTCCAGATCATAAAAGAGTGCCATTGGAAAGTCCGTCTCATCCACAGCTAGAGGAATATGTGATTTTAAACATCCGAAACATCAGTAGATCTATCTCCAGTAGAACAGCTCAAGTCGTTTGGAACACCTGTACACAGAGCCTTCGTTAACAGACCATGAAAGGAGTTTTCAAGCTCCCGTTCAGTACACCGCTCTTCGAATATACCGTTACATAACCCCCGTGTGCAACATAACCTTACGTGACATAATAAATCAGCTGAGCTACAAAATGGTATCCAACGCTGGATAGTTGCAGTGGATTTACTTCCCCGCACGATAATATGATTACAGTTGTTTTCCATTTGAAGTAGTCTTGTTGATTACCACGATTGCTCTTACATTGGGCACCGCAAACACCATCTGTCAAATCCTCCTGTTACAACCGCTCTCTAGGAGTATTTAGGACCCCAGTTCCTACTACGGTAAGTCAACGTCACAGCCCAGTCAAAACTGCTTTCAGGATGTCTAATTCAGTTTCAAATCACCTATCTAAATTAATTCACCTTTATAACAGGTATAACGTGAGGGGGTTCAGTCCCGGGGGAAACCAATGTATGAAACACAGACAAAATTTAACAAGAACGAAACCTGAGTCAGACAATCCTTACTTACTTGTGTACTAAGGAAATTATCGTTGAACCGTATTAACAACAATGAATTATTGGTAATGGTCAAATGATAACTGGAAAATTTCAGATTGCATTGCATTGATCTGGCAAACTGTAAACGTCCCCCACTTTCCAAGAAAGTTCCGAACTAACCACTTCCTTAATGTCCGTTGTGTATGATGTGAGATCCATAACAAACTAACCATCATTTTAATGTCACTTTCACACTGTGCGGAAGTTCAACTATGGCCTAAGGGAGAAAAGATTATTTGTTTCATCATCCTTTAGGCGAACTGAAGACAGTTTCTAACATCTATTAATGGTGGGTATTGTTAATTCTAACAAAGTGGTCTACCGTAATTAGTATACACGATAAAATAATTCACCAAGAACTTGTAGACGCTACTGAAGTCTTCATGGAAGACTGTACCCCTTTACTTCCTTGGATTTTCAGTTATCCGTCAGTCCGTCCACAATTAACAGCTCATCCGATATATATAACTGCTGACAAGTATACGTGAAGCGCACACCAGTTTACCATTTTTTATCCGATTCCACATTCGATCCGACCGTTACGTTCCGGATAATAAATCAAACGACAGCTGGCAATCACACCTTTCAGAGCAACACACTCATTTAGATTAGACCTGCGTGTGCACTTTGCGTACTCTGTGTTTCAAGTGGTTATAAACAGTTAATTCCATCCAGATAGTCGTCAAAAGAATGATGGCCAAAATTATTCTAGTCGTTTGCACGAATTTCGGCTGAGTTTACTTTCATTTGGAAGTTATCAGCTGTATTCGGAGTAGACACGAGAAAACACAGGTTTGAAAGAAACGACGAGGTACTATTCTAACGTGCATTTGATTTTGAAACATTACATCTCAATCGCAAGTCTTCAATGGGCTGCCTAATATATACTACTGTGGGGTGGACATAAACAGGTAATTCATAAGCACTGTACCCGCATGATGCTCCGCGGCAAAGACAGTTGGACCTAATTGAGTGGTCTGAGATTATTTCTGTCCAGTCAGCGTTTTCGGTTGATCAGTTAGTTTTGCGATTACCTAGCGAGCCAAGCTTCCCTTTCAAGAAGTAGAACTGGTCAATTTATGATTAATGATGCTTACAGATAACTCCATTTGGACTAACTGCCGAAGTCAGCGTCGTAAGTATAGGACTGATATGGTTACGTAAGTCGTTTTATTGCCACAGAAATCATACAGAGTTGGGACAACTTAAAAATGTACGCGATAGCCAAATTTACACCGCAACCTATGACTGAATCGACCTGACTGATCACTTTTCGGAAATGGTAGAAATGTCTCTGCAGTTGCAAAGTTAGACAAACGGAAAACACAACGAGTGAGCACCGGTTTCATACTTAGGTCGTGGTAGGAAAATTTCAACACTATAAAAATTTTATTTTGTGGAGGGGCCGTATTTCTATAAACAGCACAAGATGCGGCTAAAACGCTGCTGGAGTGCAAAATTTTCTAAAGTGTTGGATTCACACCACGACAATTTCACTGTCATAATGAGTTTTGTGTACATGATTGTGGCTGACAATTAGAAATGCTTTCACGAATTTGAGCACTGGACAGTTTCTGTTATCAGAAGTTCTGCTACAGCGAATATACCACCGAGCTACCAAGTTGGT